>JACSZP010010711.1:897-15293 GCA_016161895.1 Pinna nobilis
GTAACAATCAGGTTTAATCGCGGAAAAACCAAATAATTATATCTTTGTCTATGACGAAAATATTGAAACCCTTGGCGCACCTCTGTATAATATTGCTATGTAAGATGAGTATTCAAAGCCAGGATCAAATGTATATTGGAAAAAATTAAAATAAGCTTCAATGATATACGAAAGAAAATGACCAACCTCATCTATATGTCCCTCCATAGATTTACTTTTTAGGGATTAGTAAATCGTGGCGGAGTAATGGACGATCTTTGTGGAAATAAACTCAACTTTGTATCCTCAATGGCACATTCATTATGTAATATGTATCTGGAGAAATCAACGTTTCGAAATAACATGTACGATATTATATAACAGTAATTCATTTTTTCTTATTAAGTTTCCCCGGATCCCCGAAAATCATATACAGTCACATATGAACGAAACAGTCATACCACATGAACCACAAAACAAAATTGGCTAGGAGTGAATTATATGACATCGATTTTGATACATTGGAAAAGAAGTCTATATAGATATGAAGAGAAATAACACGGACTTAAAGTCATCTTCATTACATATTTCGAAGAAAACTACTTACAGATGCTTAAACGGGTATCAGGGCAATAGATAAAGTGGTGTACCCGCAGGCGAACCTCGGCATTAGGCAATCGTTTGTATGAAGGTCTGTCAGTTCATTTGTAGACCGAAATCAAAGCCGACAAACCCTATGCCATACTCAAATTAACCAACTTCCTCAGTTTTAGCTGAAATTCTTCCTTCACCGCCACAACGGTACCTGCTGCATTCGTCATGACATGGGAGAATGACACGCACAGACTGCGTCAGCAAGATGTGACGTCATTAAAGTCTGTTATTTTACTGTCAATTTTAAGTTCCTTTCGAACGCTGTCAAAATAGTTATTTCATATATTTGAATTTTGTCTTGTTTTGTAAAATAGGGATTTTTTTTTACAATTATTTACCAATGGATAACGTTTCCAGGTATTTGCAGACAGTCGTCTACTTACATATGAGATTTAACATTTTCAAAGAAGTACAACGTCTCGAATCTTCTTATCAACTACGCCTGGATTATAATTATGTAATGAATTGAAAGCAACATTGTCAAAAATGTGTCTACAATCTACAATGGGACATCTGTTCAGCATCACTGTCCGAGTGCCGCCAAACATTGACGAGAACATACTGTATACAAAGTTACTTTCGCCCCGTGTTATTTTCACCCTAATACAATTATCAAAGAGTTTTAAGTTCACCCAGTCTCGTTTCAATTCTATGTAAGAAAAATAACTTTCATGAATTCGTCCATCGACGTTGTGTGAGAAAGGGGCGAAAATAAAACGGGACAGAACATTACCTTTTACAGTATGTATAATATTTGTCTTAAAACCATGTGAAAGAGACACCAAGAACTGACAAAAGTCAGTTTGAGATCGAATATTTATCACACTGCTTAATCGCTAAATAAGGGGACAAAATATCTGCTGAAAATAACACTGTCGAAAAGTCAAATTGTAAAACACCACTGCCAAAAAGAAATCACAACCACGACATATGCCATAAATAATCACTCGCGGTGAGTCGCCGTTAACATGCTTGTGGTGACAAAGTTGTCCGTATGAAAATTATAGATAATTGTGACAGAAGTATCGATATCATTTCTACGTGACTCAACAGAGACAAGAAGTCACGTGATAGTCATGATAACACTGACAACAAGTCGCCGATGTCACATGTAATAACACTGAAAAGACGCCTGCATGTAAAAAAAAACTCTGACGTAATAGCATGTCGCACAATTTCTATGACACATGGTCGCCAAAAGTTCGTCTTTAGTCAGACACTTCTGATCTAGATTCCCCACCACCTCGACTGATGACGTCGATTTTGAGAAACATAAGATAACATTACATCATTGATGACTAGTGTTGCCTTACTTAAGATGTACATTCTAATCTGCCATAGTTACAATTTTGACAAATTGCTGAAGTTCTACAAATACAATGAATTCATGGACTACGTTTCTTTTCCGACTTAAATGCATGTTTCAAAAAAAATCCTTCCCTTGGACAGTCTCTTCAAACCGATCAAGCAGATTCTAAAGAGATGATATATTTATACAAAACGAAAGTAGTCCGTTCTCTATGATTTCATCAATTCAGACACATAACTACAATTGAAAAACAATACAACATTTTGGAATAAAAATGCTACTCAGCAGAAAGTTATTGACATTTCAGTTTCGAGGGAAAGGTAAAAAAAACCTTTCGATTAAGGCATGTATTAAAGAATAATTTAGAAAACAAATTTAAAAAACTCATAATTACGAAGAAACTACATACAATGAATCTCAAATATTTGATGAAAATTATTTGAATTATCGTAGTGAAATAACAAGTAAAAAATACGAAATTTGCAAATAGTAAAAACAATTGCATGATTACAGTTCCAGCGAACTTAATATTCCCGGAACCTTGTTATCAATCCGCTATCTGTACTGTGCCGCCTATTTTCTTTCCTTTTTTAGCAAACAAACAAGATATTAAAAACAGCAACAAAATTACAATGGAAAATCTTGTCAATGGATTGCATCATCCTATCAACGAGATAATACGAATGAAATGATCAACAATCCAAAAATGGTTTTGGAGAAGGATATCGAAAAAGCAGTGAAGAAGAAAATCAGAATAAAAAAATGATGAAATCACGAAGAATCGAAGCACCAAAACGAACGGTGTAGGAAATGGTACTAGTATATGAATGTAGTAATATGGAATTTCTCTATCGACAAGCAGGTGAGCATTAGCATTTGTACTAGTGTTCTACTCGCCGAGTAGTCTCTCGCCTGTGTTGTCTTATACGCTTTGCATACAATTTTGACAAGATGCTGAAATTCTACGAATACAATTTATCCCCGTCTTTTTATTATCCATAAGGTGATGCCAAAGGGCATGCTGGGCCGTGCATTGTGTAGCGTTGCGTATGAACGGCTTGTGTTGTAGAGATTGAGTATTTTGGTGGCAAAGCATTGACTCATCTATGGACGGCCTAGACAGCATCAAAGTTGATCAGAACAAATTTACCTTAGAATCACGCATGATTATACATTCCAAATTCAATTGCAGAAGATTGAGAAAAATTGGCTTTACTTTTAGTTGAAGCTGGGGCACGAATTTTCCGCGTGGTATAGAACGATTTAATTTCAGCAGTCTGCCCAATAGGACGTAAAATTCGGGATGTAATGAAAACTCATTGATATTGAGCGACATCACAAATGCACGTTCGGTGTACGCTTCATTGCGTACTTCATCTTAAAACGCGCAGATAAATTCTCCTTCGGCAATTATTTTATCCGTACCAATTTTCCTGTAGCGCCGAGGGAGACAGGACCAAAACAGTTCATGCTCATCTATCTTCTTTAGTAGTTGTGTAACATGATGCCGCATACAATGCCATCTACACTTCTAGGCATCTCTTCTCATTTTTTTCTTTCGGAAAAGTATTTATGAGAAATACAGACAATCTCAAACATACGATTAATTGATCCAGCTTTTCTGATAGTTTGACGTTGTTGAGAAAGCTTTGATTTAATTAAGAGGGTCTACCATTGATTCTGAGTCTAAATCAGTTTCCTCGTGCAATTTTGAAGCAAATAAATTCCTGGGATGAGGATATTTACATCACTAATAGATGTAGCATCCATCGGAGTCCAGCAATTTGTACAGGTCTATCAGTAAATCCTTGTGCCTTCATCGTTTATAAAGTGTCACTAAATCTCGGTATCAATTGCTGCAAAAATCTTGCCTCAGTAAGCGGGAAGCATCAAGAACCATAAACAAAACAAATTACCCAAGATTTCCAGAAATTTATTGCTATTGATAGACACTGTTGACCAGGAAATTAATACGTTAGAAATTTGTGATGGCATTTCAAGCAATTTATTTCAATAATTAGTAAAAGTAATTGAAAGCGTCTGATTTATCGAGCCATAATGGCAAGAATAAGGAAACCATTCACAGGCATGAACGTGGTAAACTGTTCAAAATGTCGTAAGCGCTGGAACTTTGGTTTGTAAACTTAGTGGGGTGGAAAAGAAAAATTATGTAAATTCGTGATATGCTTAGACAAGTAGAAGAAAAGATAGGAGAGGTGACATTGTCTTTACTATTGGATGTCTTAGGGGGTGAAATCCCAGTAAGCTTTCACAATTGCCGAATTATCTGGGTCAACGGAAATAGACAACCAATCACTTTCATTTGATTACCGGCCTGATTTATTGACATACGTTGTTTTAAAAGCAGCAAGAAAAAACAAAAGAAATTAAGCATTATAATACAAAAAATGCTCGAATTTACAAATATCAGATAAAAAATACGGTATACACGGATGGCATTTTCAAAAGGCAAGTCTGAAATGCATTCAAATATATGTCATCTAGCTATGTAACAAAAACGCCTGAGTTTAATTTATGTTTTAACTTCAAATTCAATGAAAAATTCCGAAACAAGGTTAACAATAAAGAGGAATACCCTTTTTTGAATAAAGAGAATTGTTTCTCGATTTATTTATCGTATGGTGGAAGAATATACTATCCGAAATCTTTTTTAAAGTATTGTCTTCTATCGACAAGTGCAATGATTTACAACTCTTGATTTTTCATTTTTTTAGCATTCTATGAAAGAATCGTAGATTTTAATGGCCTGTAACTTTCAAATAAAGAAACTTAAAATACGAAGAATTTAATTCCCACGATTCAAAAGCTTGTGTGATTGCAAGAAATGTTACGACATAGAAGATATAACTGGAAGCATGTTGGTGCAGAAGAAGCGAAAGGAATCAACTCAACCAATCACCGCTAGGTGGCGCTATGCAGATTCAGTCATCGCATATCATACGGAAACAGATGCAAATATGTTTCGCATGAATGATCACAGATATTTTCCTTTAGATGTTAATAAGGCTATTCTTAATCTAAAATTTGTATTGCTAGAAACATCTACTTCATATTACTCAAAAGAGATATACATGTACATGTATATCACTGCGTCTTTTCTAATGTAACAATATTATTCAGTTTTACTAAAGAAAAAAAATATATATGTACCAGGTAAAATTCCTTTAGAAATCTACTGAAAAAGGTTCATTGCGTGCTATATACCGAATAACATCTATCTATATCTAACAAAATACATGAACTTCATCTTAATAATACAGAATAGTAATAAACACCTTATAGGGTAAACTATATTCAAATGGTTTTCATTTGCTTTGAAACTCACTTGAACCTTTATGTGGGAACGGTATTTTAATTTGAAGAGGGTCAATACCCCAATATACAGCTAAAGAGAATCAAATGCGTGATCTTGGAAGAATCCATGTAGATACATTAATAAACATGTAAGCTTTCGATTGATGAGAGGGTGGCTTAAGTCCCAAAGTTAGCTTTGAGTTGCATTTGCACGATCGCAGCGCTAATCTTCCCACTTTTCCATATGGGTGGCATATCGTTACCAATCCTCATGTAACGTCCTTATTGAAAAACTGCCTTTGGTATTTCTATATTAAGATGCCATGATGGCGCTCCCAATCGCAAATTGACTTTCTAATTTCATTTCAATTCTTTAATTTGAATCCATTAGGTGAAATTATTGGAAAACGTCTTGACAAATTGACCCCGAAACAGGTGCCTAGAGTTTAGTAATTGTTTCATAACTGCTTTATTAGTTTCCATGAATTATCGTCCGCAGAACGTCGATCAAGGATTATGTTTTGCAAAATTCTAGATATTACCCTTAGATTTTTAGCTCACAGGTGGCATGTGAATTTACAAAATTAAAAAACTGCAAAATAGGAATACATCATTTTGAAAACTTTTCATCAAATTTTTATCCGAGTTCGATGATATTTACAGTGCAGATCATCCCCAGTCTGTAAAAAGAAGTAAATCACTCTGCAATATGTTTGAAATATTTCCATTCATACACACGCACGAGATTGATTTTGAGATCGTAATGAAAAAAAAAACTTGTCCAACTGCCCAGCTGTTCTCAACGAATGTATTAGCGTGTTAATCATATAAACAAATTGGATGTTGTCAATTTCCAAATAAATGGAATGAAAGATCGTGAATATCAATCCTTTTGTGAGAAAATGAATTCTAGAAAAATAAATAATCAAAATGCAAAATACTGAATAAATTATGTATGACTTATTCCGATGTACACAATGGAAATATACAATGTGGCGAACAACATTTTCGATATCGTATCATATTGTTAATTATTGTGTATGCAAGTACCATTGTAGTAATACAAAATGATGGGGAAAATCTACATAAATTATTTAATTACTGTATGAGCTGGACGTATGTAAACCATCTTCTAGACGTACTATATTCATTGTCAAATTAAGTATGCAAAAAAAGAACTACTGAATTGTAATAAATGTGGTTTTAAAAAAAAACTTGAAATGTCTTGCACTATAATATTCTTATATTAATGATATCTACCTAAGCGATGGAAACCGGGATAATTACAAATTTTTGACTTGTTCCGTTTCGATCAATCTCTTTGTTATAGAACGAAGCTGAGCCATATGATTCTAAGAATTATTCAGCCCGTTAACTTCCGGCGTGTTGTTTTCAATAGTATCGTTTCTAAAATTGTCCGTTACGAAGCCATGCAAGTGTTTAATGATCATTTAATCGCTCTATTTGGAAGATAAAGTTTAATGTTTGGATATGGAGATCACAAAAATCAGTTATATTCATGGGTATGCGTATCTTTACAAATTGAAACAATGAAACCGGAAATAAGTGTGTAAACTAAATTGCTGACGGGGAAACTAAACCGAAGAAAAAAGTACGGAAACAGATCATCTCGAAAATGATAAAAAAAGAACATCTCGAAAATGATAAAAAAGAAGCAGGCGTACCGAGAGATAATGATACTATAAAGCATGGCATGTCCATCGTCTTGTTTTTAAACCCCCTTTTAGTTTATGGCTCGGTAATCATTTGGAATCCAAGTTAGTCCTTTCACAAAAACCTCTCTGCTTGTGGTTTTTTTTTTTAAAAGGAGGTAAATTCTTCGTTTTACTTGTGACATCAACTTCCGGTGCATTTGAATATAATGATATGAAACGTTTTGCTAGATAAATTTTCAGTGGAAGCAACATTGCCATAATAAAATAGTAGAAAAAAACTTGACGTCATTAGAAACGATTAAAATGTAAACATGCGGATGTCATAAAACACCTGTCTACAAACGTGTTGAAAAGTCCTTAATCTACATGAGCGTAATTGTTATAGTGATGATTTCATTTTGAAGTGGTTTAATGACGTCACTGCTCAACATGTATTTTTCAGGTCACATAATTCTGTACATTTTTTAACTTGACGCTCAAAACACACAGAACAAATGTGTAGTACACTTCATGGAACATCACTAAAAATGAAAGTCATTGGAACAGAAGTACGGTACTACAGGGTTTTCAAGATTGAAGCTCTTCTGTTCTGGGAGGCGGATTTGGACGTTATGCAGCAAAGCAGCAAGAGATGTTTCCCTAATTAAGCAAAAGATATGCCGAATAGAATAATATAGATATTATGATATTTATTATATATAATATATAACAAAAAGCAGTGAAAATTTGTTGGTTAAAATAAATAAAGAAAAAAGAAGATCAAAAAAAAAAAAAAAGAATTTCCACAGCTCGGAACCTCGATCAGATTTATTATTTATGTATTGTTGAGTGAGAAAAGTCCTTACTTCTTGTTTACTTTATTGGTCAAATGTACCTTCACACAAAAGAGTTCCACAAAGGAAAACCATCCCAACACTAACGTGATCTTGCATGTGATATGTTATCATTGATTATAACTGCCATAATGTTGTATCATAAAAGAAGACATATACAGTTCATTGGACAGTCCAAAAGGTGGTCATGATGACATTTAATAGAATCCCATGTCTGGTATCTTTGTTTTACAAAATTTTACGGACCTCCGTGGCCGAGTGTTTAGCGTGTTCGACTGCGAATCGGAAGATCCGGGTTCGAGCGGCGTCAGCGCCACTCCGCGGTTGGCCGTCCCTGTCCTTCGGATGAGACAGTAAAAACCGAGGCCCCGTGTCACAGTAGGTGTTGGCACGTTAAAGAAACCTTCCTGCTCTACGGCCAGCAGTGCCGAGCATAGGCAAAATTTGAAGCCCTTCGCCGGCACACGGTGACGTCTCCATATGAGTGATATATTCTTGAGTGGGATGTTAAACAACAATACCATACCATACCATACAATACAAAATTTTACATCTATCACCAAATAAGTTTAGAAACTGTGAGCTTTCTCTTTTCCCTAGAATATCAATTAAAATCAAACATTTAGAACGTCGTAAGTATTCGTAAAAAACAAGGGGATATTCAAATAAGATCGACACTCTATATTGGAATGAAGTACGCTCGATTTAATATTATCAGATATTAGAAAGAAATTCAATCGCACAGAAATTTCTGTTTTCTATTTCAATCATATTGCTTCAATGTAACATTGAAAAAGTACCGATGAATATTTTAAAATGGGTGAAATAGAAAATACCAAGGGGCATTCCAAATAGAATAAGTCAACGACAGACAAAATCGTGGACAAAACAAAAAGTAGACAAAATTACAAACAGAAATACACAAATACACTTATAACTAAAAATAGAGTAACACGAACCCCACTAAAAAACTAGGGGTGAGTTCAGGTGCTCCGGAAGGGTAAGNNAAAATGACAGTCTCAACATGGAGGACAAACGCAAATCCCTAACGGGGTGGGACAAGGTGTCTCGAAGGACTCAGCGTCCCCTGTTGGCATGCCACACCTGTCGCAAATGTTTCACGGAAACCCTACAAATCGGGTAAAATGTCGATTTCGGTTGAATAAATCATTTGATCTTGATCTAATTAGCTAAATATGGTCATTGTGAATTGTAATGCTGAGGATTATGTTTAGTTTATTTCTTTATATAAATAATTACAAAAATCGCCATTTTACATATTTTAGCATAAGGGGGGACGAATTTTGTAAATTTGAAAGAATGTTAAGATTTTGAGAGAGGAAATATAAAATTTCATCTCTTATGAGTTTGAACAAGATTTTTGTTCTTTTTCGAAATAAACGAGATAAATTTCGAACTTAACCTAAGTTCACCTAAGCCAATAAATTGTTGGTGTACTTCAAAACTATGTTTTCAAATGCTTTATTCATAACGATTTTTGTTCTTATTTATTCCTAAGGTCTTGAAGATGTACAGAGGAGATATACTGGTGACACGGAGCTACTCAAGAGACAGATAATTCTACAAAGCATCAACAATGTCGCGCTATCAATGAAGATTATGGATATGTTGTAATACAGTACATTTTTCTGGTGTTCTGTGTGAATAAAGTTTTTTATAAGGCTAGTAGATAAAGCTAGGCGTCCGCCATTACTGAAAGTCTCATTTTCGNNCCCCCCCCCCCCCCCCGCCACACACTTTTCTCTTGGTAAAGCTTGTTTTAACATTTCATAGCAATTCGTTTGATGTTTCAAACAGTAAGGCTGCTGCATAAAAATGATCAAAGCATTTCCAGAACAGGCCTCAGACAACGAGAGTTTTACGTAGCTCATTTCTATTCACAGGTACATGTATTCTTATATTCTTCATTTTAATGTAAAAAAATCACCAAATATTAAATTTTCTTTCTATAAGCAATGAATAATCTATGGGGAAAATATTTTTTTCCTTTTTGCACTCTATCCATTAATCCCGCCGTTTATCTATTTAAAAAATGTCAACATTTGAGAAATGGGGAGTTGTGCTCATACACTGTCGGTATGTTTAGATCAATTTCAATCGGCAGATAAAAGAAAAATGACAGAAACTTTAGATATTTCAATAAAATGTGCTGTAGCTAATAAAATATCCTTGTTAAGAATAAATGTGTCCGTTCGCCCAGGTAAATTCCTCACATCGTAGGGGTGCTGCGGCGACAAACGCCCATTTTGTTTTCATTCTCATTTCTTCTGTTTATGGACTTTAGACAATGGCGGATCTCCTCCGAATTGCTTTAAAATCGGGTTTAAACTCTCGCAATTAAATACCATTCTTGTAATCGCTCTCAGCTCTGGTAATAAAGAATCGTTTTCACTCATCTCTCGGCATCTGTCTTCAACGCTAACTGTATTGATATCACTTTTCAACTTTATTACCTTCAAACTTTCTTTTATTTTGGAAACAAACACTGTGACGGAAAATAGGCTACATTAGCATCAGAGGTACCCCGTCTTGTCACAACGACGCCGACATTCTGGTTAAGACGGCGACAGCAAAAGTGAGGCTACTTGAAAAACAGACAGTGCATAAAAGAAAGCCATGTCCCTCTTTCACTTTTTAATTCCTCAATTGTCGACGTTGAAGTGTTGATGGCTCGCGAGCTTCTATTACAGAGAGTATGGGAATGTGAGAATGGATTTATTAATGCGAAGATAAAGTTATATCCGAGTTTGAAATTGTTAAATAAAATTGAAACGGCGTCGTAACAGGAGAGGATTTGTTCAAATGCTTTATTGATGAGATAGCCTCGTCCTGTCCTTAAAAATTCTTACGCTGAGATTCAAAGGCTTCTGAAGAAAAGAAAGCTAAAAATCAACATACATTACTTTTGTACAGTCTGTATTTGGCACACAAGCCCACAAGTTAATTTATAATGTAGTTGTGTGAGGGTCTCCGCGGCTGGCTTTTTCCCATGCTGCAAACATCGTAAAGTATTTTTACCCCTTTGGTATCTAATCTTTAGAAATTACGTTCAAACCAAACTGAAAATCAAGAAATTAAGAATTGACAGAGTATATTTTAAAAAGAATTGAAAATTGCATTTTAAATTTGTTTGCTATGATTCAGAAATAGTCGTCTATTTGGTATATTGGTATTCGTGTTTAAGACGCTATACAACCATTTCAACATTGAATAAATTGAACTTAAATTCCGTCGTAAAAAGACTAAAATTGATAGGAAAAAGAAAAATATAGGTCTACTGACTTGTCCTTTACCTATCAAAAGAGAGAGAGAGAGAGAGAGAGAGAGAGAGAGAGAGAGAGAGCGCATCGGATTACACTTCTACACAGTGAAAAGCCGCGATGGTGTTACTCGCTTTACTTTTGCCCATTTGTCCGTAGCAGACTTTCACACCAGTACACGGGGATTAGGACAGATCCAAGCCGAGACAGATTAAGTGCGTTGCGCAATGTTAGCCTCGTCGAAGTAAGAGTAAATTCATAACATACAACTACGTATAAACTCCACGGGTATGAATGGCCGTTAAATAATATTTTGTTTGTTTTTTCTTCCTATGCAAAATATTTCTCTAAGGATCTCTGTATGGTGTAAACGATAGTTTCCATACCGTGTAATGCTGTACCTATTCTTTCTGAGCGATATGCCAACTCTTGTCGAAGATTTCGGAAAATATTTATTTTACTGACTAGTTATTCATATAACTACAAAGGTACATATCGTCACCTTCATGACGTAGGCAATAAATGTGAACAATTTTGTTTACCATTTGTACGCAAAACATAGACCCTCTCTCTCTCTCTCTCTCTCTCTCAAAAGGTTTAAAAAACAGATGCCGCATTTCTCACAGTCTCCTTAGAAATACAATGAAATCCATGCATAAACTTGAAGCCCACCACAAGTATTCGAACTCAAAATTTGAAGTCCATCGCAGGGAAGATGATTACATTGGTCATTACAGCGCGACAACAACAAGAACTGCTACGATAACTTGCGCTCATAACATATTTTTCCAATATGTTTTGTTCATAAGCTGATGGCGGTAACCCCTGAGTCGCTCGCACATATGTCAATAAGTTACGTGGTATGGAGGGGATGTTGAAGCCCCTTAATGATAATCCTAAATACATATAATTATATATTTGTACAAAAGTTATTCTGCGGTGGTTGACTTACCATCAGGAGGTCGAGTGATCGGTTCTAAGCGGAGGGACGGCTAGCCTTCACTTTCCGTAGTTAAAAGCCCCGTTCACACTATCAAAGTTTTCTTGGTCAAAGTTTTTGACGGAAACTTTGACAGTGAGAACGGTCAAAGAAAACTTTGATCTAAGTCCGTCAAAGATCTTTGACCAACTATGACAGAATAGAAACTCATCTTATTTTTCTTCAAACTTTGACGGACTGTGATGGACTTTGACCAATCAAAACAGAGAATCGATATGACGCGGTTTGCCTGATTACGTAGTAGCCTAGCACATTATCGCAAGATCTCCGTAAAAAAAATATGAGCGTGGAAGAATAGCAAAATAGAAGAACTAATAGATCTCGTTGAGAGCAAGGAGGTACTGTTGAACTTGAAAAATTAAGAATATTGTGTTCGAGACAGTAGACGTCTCAGCAAAGATATACACAATGTACATACAATGCATTAATTAGCTTTGAAGATGTCATCCTCAAGCATATTTGCAGGACAACGGCGCTGTGTACTTGCTCCGTGTTTTTCTCTTATATGGTCCTTTGAATTTCTGCTCTACGTCCACAAGCGCCGAGCATTTGTCGCCCTTCACCGGCACACGGTGACGTCTCCATATGAGTGATTGAGTGCGACTTCAAACAAGAATATAACAACAAAAACAGCATGGACATTTAAATATCCGGTAGAGGTGGGATTAGGTACTATGGAGGGTAAACTTTCCCTGCTGATAGGTCACATCCGGCGGAAGTAGCGATTATAAAACCAAAGCCGAACGTTATGTACAAAGTCTCTATCTAAAGTAAGTTATTAAGCTACAAATGCAATAAAAACCTCACAAAAGTAAACAAACAACAAAAAATATCAACAATACTAGCAAAGAAAAATAAAAAACATGTTGCTCATTTTACCTTTTTGTCCTCAGACTATTGGTGCAACTAGGTCACACATGGGATTTTTAATATATTAACCAAGTCACTTAACTGGTAGAAGTAGGTCAAATATAATTAAGCAGATGTTACATCAAACAAGCTAGTCTATTATTGATGCACAAGCTTTGAAGCCAAAGACTTCAACTGAGCTGCGAAGAGTCGAAAGGGGATAGGTGCAGGAGGGGTTACACGTACCCTGTCCCGCTGCTCGGGGTCCTTCCCGGAATATATGGGAATAAATCAACGAAAATGATGCAATTTGGCTGCATATATTACATGTACAGGTCCGTTTTCTTTGTCATACGCCAAAAAGATATTCCAAGAAAATAAGTCTTGGAATTAACATATTTACCTCTGTACTGGCATGGTTATTGGTGGAATTAACACACAATGGAATCGATAAAAGAATGAAGTAAGACTTCAATGCGGAAACATGCAAGCCTCTCATAATCAATTACAGAAAATTGAAAATTTTTGAGTTCAAATTGTTTGTTTATGGGTTGGTTATGTTGTCGTTTAACGTCTCTTTCAAAAATCTTTCACTTATATGAAGACGAATGCCGGTGAACGGTGATGAATTTAGCTTTTGCTGGCACTTGTGCTAGTAGAGTAGGGACGGTTGCCTACTGTGACACAGGACCTCGCTTTCAAATTAGTTGTAGCGCACTCGTATGTAATAGATCTCTATTAAACGTAAATTTTACATTTTTCAATTCTGTAGCAAAAGCATCATAAGATGATATTTAATTATGTATATCATTTATACGGATTTCTTTTTTTTCTCAAATCGTGCGCATGTTTGAGCATACAGATATACATGGTAAATATACCCGTGCCCATACATGTTTCTGTACTGAGAACATACTATTATCGTTGATAATAGGGCTGGGCACCATAAAACTTCTGAATTTACTTAAGTCTGAAAAGATTCTCAAATCCAGCTCATCCTGAATTCTGATTGGCCGAGAGACTGGATTCTCAGACTAAGTGTAGCATTGATGAGATGCATTGTCTTTAAAGAGATTTAATTCAAACCCCCTATCAATCCACACGAGCAGAAAATCAAGGGCGAATCCAGCATCTCGAAAACTTGTACTTCGTCTTAAAAATTAATCTGCTATGAGAGTATTGGTTCACAATGATCTGACATGCATTCATATCCTATTTCTCTATCAAGCGTTTATTGGTGAAACTCAAACATGCATTTAGACTGGTGATATTCTGGCACATTTTGTTTGATTAGAGATTAGTATAATAGTACAAGGGTGTGACGAGTGGATAGGGAAATCTCAACCCGAGTATCAGGAATATGTTTGTCCAATACGAGGGTTTTCCGCGGATTGGACTTTCAGATTCTTACCACGTGGGTTTAGATTTCCTTTTCCACTCAACACATCCATGTTTGATTCTTTTTCTTCCACACTTCCATGACCAGAATGTATGTACACA
>JACSZP010010713.1:407-19026 GCA_016161895.1 Pinna nobilis
GTCATATGTCGTTTATGTCAGGTCCTTTCTAAAATCAATATTTAAAACTTCAGAGTATATAAGCATTAGCATCCTATCTGTCCCACACACGTATAGAAAGAAAGAAAATTGATTGTAATATCCCCATCTGTGCCTCTTATAGAGTCTGATGAACACGAATTTGGAGCTCTTCGACGGTAAAGTCTAGTTTTCATATTTTAATTGCTTTTTACGGGACGAAAAACGAGTGCTAATGCATGATGTTGGCTTCATTGACATTTAAAGCGTTCTGACGACATTGTCAATGTTTTTAAAGAAAATTCAAAATAAAAATACCAGTGTATATCTCCCTATCTGTGCCTCATTGTGTAATTAATGCGCTTTCGGAAATCTTCAGCGGTACATGTACTAGTGTAATTATCATGTCGAAAATGACTTAGGAGTAAGAACGGGTAAGTACATTTTTCTGTCATATTCACATTTAAAGCACTATGATACAAATTAATACAGTCGACACTTTTTAGAAAATTTTATAGAATTCAGGACATCGTGTTCAAGAATTTTTCGTTGTTCACACCTTTACGTACATCAAAAAACGAAAGTAGATAGAATAGAGGACAGCTAGTTCTACAACATAACTGACAATAACGATCAACTTACGTGTATCAAAATATGTTTTGGAATATTGCCAAGTTTGGCCTTCGATAAGTCGGCAATTACTGTTAATGAATAAAGCATTGCAATACATATGTTTTATGCTCTGATAGGTATTTCCATTCACACATATACGACATTATGTACATTAGTCGTTTTAAATATGAAATGGATATAGGACGATATCTTGTCAGTACCTTTTCAATATCCAACTTCGGTCGGTCCTAATTGTGTTGGAAAGGTTGGAAGTCAGACGGTCCTTTACGTCAACATTAATTAAGACAATCTCCCCATTCTACTGAATATCAACCAAATTGTTTAAATATTGTCACGAACGGTGTAGATTATAAATCACTTTACCGTAACATGTGCAATTATGAATAGAAAAGTCATGTTTGATGTAGCTCATGTTTTTAAAGTGAAGTAATCAGAATGATATTTCTGGAGTCCATATTACCTTAGTGACGGTTGGAGTCATTTCGTAAGTGGTTTTGTTCCTTATTCTTACACTTATACTTTAAAAAAAGGCTTAAAGTAAAGTAATTTTAATATGGTGTTATTTCAGAGTTTCGGTTGTTTTTTTATACATAACATAGAGACATATTTTTTTTTTCATTGCCAGTGTTCAAATTTCCCCAAGGACAACAGAAGCTTGAAACCGTCACTTTAAAAGTTTTTAGGTCGAAATAAGAATTTATGGGGTTTCTGTCTCAAGAATGTTGGTTGATATTTTTAGTACAGCCATTTGCTAGTTGGATCAAATTCGCATGGCATTTTCGATCGAAGTCGATATTATACCGAAATGGTAGGGCTTTGGTGATATGGCATGCCAACTTTGACTCATTCCTGATACCTGGTCCCGCCCCGTTTCAGATGTGTAANNATTTCATCAGGAGGTACACGTATAATATTTGAATCTGTTCTCTCCTGAAGATTATGAAGTATGTCCTAGGTCAGAGTAGGCTTCAGAATGATTTTAAATTATCCCTCACTTGACGATAGCTGTAGAAGAATTTGAGATCTGCACAATTAAGTTGTAAGTATGTTATTAAAAGGGTATCTCACACCTTAAGGGTTGAGTATGACAGACATGGCTGCTTAGTTGGTCGAGTATCCTAACGTAAGTTTGTCACCCTGTGTGGACGTTAAACTTTTTCTTGGCTGAAATGTAATATCCATGGAAACTCTACTAGTTAAAGTAGATCTCACCACGTATGTGATAGCAGTTTTTCATATTGTGTAGCTTGGTGGAGAAAGGATTGGGTGGGAGTAGAGATTTATTTTAAATGTATACAAATGGAACCCCTGGATAAAACAGTCTAACCTGTTATAAGATATCGTCTTCGGGAAGGAGCAAAATAGGCTACATATGACAGGTGGTCTCTTATTTCAGGTGATTTATATAGGAAAATGCCATTGTGGAACCATGCACTTAAGTCACATCAGACAGGTAGTCCTTTTATTCAGTTGGTCCCTACGGCAGCTTAAACTGTAATTTGACAATATGATCTTAGAAATAATCTAAAGGTGTCCCTTCAGCGGATATCGATCTTCATACAAACGAAGGATTCTCGGATGTGATGTGAATTAACCGCATGCCAGCAACTACAGCATAAACAGTAGAAGTAAAATGAAATCATGGTTGTTGCTATTTTTGTTGTTGGAATTTCTACGTAATTATTATCATTGATGTAATTTATTGAATTCTATTATCATCAATATATAGTTATTCGCATGATAAACAAGTTAAATTTTCTTTTGAAATACCTAAATGATATTATTGTCTAGGCATTTAAATATGTGTGGATTTATCAAATTATATATTATACAACCTAACCTGTTTAAAGAAACTGTCCGATGGAAGGAGAAAAAGGGTCAAATACGAAAGGTGGTCTCTTAATTCAGGTTATTTATATTATATATTTAAAGGCCAATTTAGGAACAAATAAATTAGTCAGGTTATCATTTAACTAAATGGGTCACTAAGGCAGGTTAGACTGTAAATTTGTGTATATTTGTAATTTCCCAGTGTAAGAAAAATAACATTACGTGCAAGACCATCGTAATCTCATCATACTTCGCAAGTCCTTATAACTTCAATGATTAGAATGTAATGAATATAATTAAATGTAAAAGATCAAGAATTAGGCAATCTTAAATACTGGTTTATTATTTATTTTGTACATAAAAACAAATACAGTCTAACCTGCCTCAGTGACCCACTGAATTAAAGGATTGCCTGTATTATGTGACCTAAATGTATGATTCCTAAAATGCCCTTTTCCTTTATAAATCACCTGCATTCATAGACAATCTGTCATATGCAACCCTTTTTACCCCTTCCTTTGGACAGTTTCTTAAAACTAAGTCTCTTGTAACTAACAACCATGCATCACTGACACATTGGTATTTTTCTATTATTTTGTATTTCAGGAGAAACAGAAGAGACAGGTATCTAATGCAAGATGGCGTTTGCGTCTTCTGTGGTGTCGAAAGCACAAATGCCAGTAGCGTGTGACCTCTGCGAGGCTGTTGACAACGTGGACTGGTATTGCACAGACGGTGCCGAGACCTTGTGTGTCACGTGTCAAGTGTCACATGCACGAAGTAAGGCCTCCAGAGATCATGTGTTTATCCCAAGGTCTGATGCCCTGAGGTACAAGACAGAAAATACCAGCAAAGACGACATGTTTTGTGAGACACACGGCGAAGGCAAGTTTGAACTACATTGCGATGACTGTGACGTCATGGTCTGTCGTAAATGCATTACGGGAGACCACAAAGGCCATAATTTTGCTGATATTCAGGATGTTGCCGAAATTAAGGGAGAAAAATTCAACAATAAAGTTGAAAGCATACTTAATAATGCCATCCCGGAAATCGATGCCAAATTGCAGGATATAACAATTCGTAAGGAAGCGCTTTGGAAACACAATAATGAACTTAGAAAACAGCTACGCAAGCAGAAAGATGACGTCATAACGGCCATAAACAAAAAATATGACACGTTGGATAAACAAATAGAGGAAAATACTGAGGATACTACTAAAACATTGGTTTCAGACGAGGAAAATTTGAAAAAAAGCAAAGACGCATTATTATTTAAAACTAATAAGTGGAGAACCGAAGTTTTAAATTCTAGCCCACAAGCAGTATTGCAATACTTGAAAACAGTTGAAGGTACTCTTGATCAAATTGAAAAAAATCCTGAATTTAATTCAGTAAAAACTGTAATTTACACCCCTAGAGAAATCAACGAAAATAATCTAAGGGGATTGTTGGGAGATATGTCATTGTCTATCGCCCAAAACAAGCCAAACTTTACCAAAATCATTCTTACGTTAAGATGTGATTTTGGGGTAGAGCGGATTGTTGCCGTCAGTCCTTGGTTAGCGTACGCTAGCAACACGACACAGACCCGTCTAGTTTCTGTTGACGCAGAGAAAATGAACACAAAAGGAGAAATTAAATTTAATAATAGGGTCGCAGCATTTGATATTTCCATTGAACGCGACATTTATATTTGTGTAAGAGTTGGAAAATGTGTTAAGAAATATGGAAATGATCTCGCTACAAGTGTGTTTGTTAGTACTGCTCCATATAACCCAACGGGAATTTGTGTTACAATTGCAGGAGAAATTATTGTTGGTGTACAGTCAAGTTCAAGAAGTAGCCAGCTTCGTTTTTATTCCGACCAAGGTAGCCTTAAAGAAAAGATTAAAGGATACTTTAAATCACCGGACTACATTTGCGAAAATAAGAATGGGGATGTATGTGTCAGTGATTCCGGTATTGAACAAGTATTAGCATTAGATGCTAGACATAACAGGCGCTTCAGGTACAAAGGACAAAGAAACCGATTTAGTCCTCGAGCCATTGCTTCTAATGAGAAGGGCTACATTTTCATATGTGACTGTTGGAACGATCAGATCGAAGTGATCGATGCGAATGGGAAATTCTTACAGATGTTCCTGACAAAGGATAATGGCGTGAGTCGTCCATGGGGTTTAAGCATTGACACAGCAGGACATGTGTGGATCGGTCAGAAAGGGAGGTACTCAGATAAAAATGATGATGTCCAAATTATACTCGCAGAGTACGCAGATTGAACCCACAAGTATGATTGTAAATATGAAACTTATATCAAATGCTCAGACTATGATTACAAAAATACAGTTGCGTTCTCCAGGAAAAAAATGGTTCATGTTCTACATGAAAAGAAAACTGACACAACCACTACTTTTTCGCTATTCTCGTAGTCAGATATATTGTGTGGTGGTCGCTTACGGATAGCATTGGATCTGCAATGGAAAGTATGTGTGGATATATGCGTCGATGGGATGAAGAATTCAATATATGTCGATTGGTTGAAGATTTAAACAAAAATAACAATCTTAAATAGATGGGTCATTTTGTTTACTTACTATAGTCGACAGTAATATCTATATGAACTATGTTTAGTAATGAAACTAGTACTCTTGATTACTTACACTCCATATCGGAATACCATTTCCATTATGTTGCACAAGTTCAAATCGTAACAGATCATGTCGATAGACGACGAAAGTTCAAACGTCTGGAATTATTAAGCTGAATAAACATACTGTTTGCAAGGTTCTTACATCCTGTAATATTTTTGCTCTAATGCACTGAAACAAGTCTCGCCCCGTTTTTGATTAGCCAGTCACATTATAATTCTACTCAATGAATTTGTCCTTTTGATTTTTTTATTCGCCCACTGACGATGGGGATGAGAGGATCGAAAATATAACAAGGGCGAAAAGTGGGAGCCTGAAATTGGTTCCAAGTTCCGAGTTCCATTTCCGTAAACGGAACTCGGAACTGGTACTGAGTTTCGAGTTCAGTAAACGGAACTCGGAACTGACACCTAGTTCCGAGTTCCGTAAATTGAACTCGGTACTCGGAACCAACTTCAGGCTCCCGCGAAAATGTCCCTGTATACAGTAGAAAGAGGGCAATCCGTGCACTGTTCAAGTAGAGTTGAGCAATTGAGTAGCTTTAAATCTTGAAGTTGACGTTGTAATTCACGTGATGTTTCCGATTTATGTTACCAATTTGTTACAATAAATAAATGCTTCATATAGTTTTCAGATACTTACAGTTTCTTGTTTCTTTTCCAATCTGTCGTTAACATAGTCATCTTTGGACACGTCAGATTTCCTTCTGCTTTGATCAGTCTGTCAGAAACTACTGATCTGTCAGATACTAAAACTATGAAGAGGATATTCATAAATACCAATACCTATCCCCTGTTAAGTATCCAAGAGCATTCATCATGACGAAAAAAAAAATAAATTTAATGTTAAAAAATGTATGCTGGTAGTAACATGAGAAAGTTTTACTGGATATCTTGGTGTCTGAATTTACCCAAAACTGAATAAATGACTTTAACAAGTAAACAATCGAGAAGTACTGAAGATACCACAGGACAGGCACATCTGAATACAAGGTACATGCTTTGGATATTTTTGTAGTATAAGAGAAAAAATAACATCCAACTGTTATTATTCTGAGACTGAGGGGAGACAAATTCTGCCTATCGCCATCGAAACTATCTCAAACTACAAATACTAAACTAAGCGATACCGAAATCTAGTATCATAAAATACGCATATAAAAATACATTTGAGACATCCTGTGGCTAATCGTATCGCCTAGTTTTAAATGGGTCACGCCTTCGGAAACCGATCGGAAAATTTCAACGTGAAAAAAGTTATCTTCATGTATATCTTGTACACACTAAAGTATTTCCGACAAATGGAATAAATCTGTTTAATTATCACCGATCAATATTATTATTATTATTATTATTATTATTATTATCGTTGTTGTTATTTTAGTAATTATTACCAATTTATATTATTATAATTATCGATTAATGTCTTTATAGGAGTTATGAGATCGATCACTGTTCGTTACCTTACCTTTTTGATTCAAATAAACCTATTATTATTATTCTTTTTATTATTTCATTTATTGTAGGACATTTTTAAATAAATTTTGAATAAGTTTTTATATCTTAGAATTTATGTCTCTCTCTCAAAACAAGAAAAAAAAAAAGAAAAAAACCCCACTGTTAATTTCCCAATTAGTACCTCAATTGTAAGCCTTATAGCCACGCCTCCGGAACTCTTCAACGAAAATAGTCTTATTAACATTTTGTAAATAACTGCATTCGGAGCGATAACGGGTAAGTATCAATCACATTTTTTATCCCCTAATGCAGTAATAGCACAGTAGGTATATTCTTTTACATAATTCAGGACATCTGCGTTCACAGATATCATTGTCTGCGGCTATATATGGCTCAAAACCGAAACTAGACAGACACTGGCACTGACGATCACTTTACTATTATATTTTGGGGGAGAGCCAAGCATAGCTCTCAATCTGTCGGCTATCCTCGTTAAAAAGTTAAAGCATTACATAACACATATCTAATGTTTTGATAAACATATCTGTTTACTCAATGAGCGATAGTCGTTCTTAAATATTGATTGAAATACGGCTGCCTCTTCTGACAGCAGACCTGATTATGTTGAAAAGCTTTCCAACTAACATACGGAAGTCAGACGGTTCTCCCATAATGGTGGAATGAAGGATACCTTTCCGTCCACTGTGTACGCTACGGATGTTGCCAGATGACCTAGATATTGTTGTATATCGCATAGACATTTACAAAATTAGATAAAATGCATTATCGTATCATGTACAATCATATATAGTTGAGTCATGCTTGATATGTAAGTCATGTTTTCAAAATGAAGCAATCATAATTGCATACCTGAATTTGCAATTTCTGGAGCCGTTATAAACCAGCCTGATATAGGTGGAAGTGAAATTGAAAGTGAATTTCACACTTGAATCTTTGCAAAGAGCCCTTATGTAGGTGTATTAGTTTTATAATGGTTTTATTTCAGATATTGGGGCCTCCGTGGCCGAGTGGTTAGCGTGTTCGACTTCGAGAACCCGAGTGGCCCGGGGTTCGATTCCCGCAGGCGCATGTGTAACATCGGCTGGGATCGGCGGGGCACAAAGGGATATGGGGGAAGGTCAGATTTCAGACATGAACACGTGAACGCAGTGGACTCGTGGTTAGCTTGTTTATGTAGACTTGAAAGGTCCAGAGTTCGAGCCCAAGCCACGGTATGGTAGACTGTCCCTGCCTGTCGGGTAATACAGTAGAAATAGAGGGCCTGTATCATAATAGGTTTCGGTACGTCAAAGAACCCCCCCCCCCTGCTTTACGACCATACTTGCCTAGCATAGGCAAAATTGTCGCCCTTTATCACCTCAGTGTGAGTGAAATTTTTTTGAATAGGATATTAAGAATGTCAGAAATATCATCCCTGTTTAAATATACTGGCAAAATAGAAAAATAACCTTATCTCTTTCCTGCTAACTTTAGATTAATCATAATTTCACTCCATGAAATTTCATTTTGGCTCAACAATTTTTTATTTGGCTATATTTTCTGGCTAATCTTTGTGTGAATGCTGGCTACAAGTGATCCAAAGCCGTTGAATTAACCCTCTCAGTAACGTTTGGCGCAGCAAGGGGGACTACCCATACATAATTATGTTTTAAAATTTTTTTTTAAAAAACTCTTTTTTCTAGTCCGGTAGAGTATGATGAATTATTTACAATATAAACATTGCACTATTTAAGAATGAAGCGCTCAGACATCGAGTCATTTGTTTAAATCCCTATCATGTTCTCGGGTAACAACTTATATAATATTAATTGTAACCGTCTGAAAATTAAATTGGGGCGAGAAATGTTTATCTGTTGCTATAAAAATCTTCAAGGTACACTTGGATTCATTTATCAAAAAAATGTCGTACACACGATAACGACGGAATCGTGTACAAATGGATATAATTAAGCGATTTACACATTAAAAATGGTCAAATTAACGTTTAAATGTCCGTGCTGGACATTTTTTTTCCGCGTAATTCGCCCTACTTATAGGCATCGGTCATGTCTGTTAAGATGGCGGGGAATGAATACAACCTGTAAATGTGTATTTTTAGATTTTTTAAACGACGATATCTACGTATTGCGTGCATATTTGTTGTATTTTATCAGCTACATCCTCTAATTAAATGCTCATGCAAATGTGATATTTCAATTTTCTAATGCTGTGAAGATCAAAAATTAGTCCAAATGTATCTTTTACTTTGATAGAAGGTATATGATTCGCTACATAATCAGAAAATTAATTTATCATTACTTATAATTATATTAATTATCAGTGGTAGTTGTTGTAAGGTGTGCGAAATAGATGATAGGAAGGGACAGTCAACGACAGACAAAATCGTGGCCAAAACAAAAAGAAGATAAAATTACAAACAGAAATACACAAATACACTTATAACTAAAAATAGTGTAACACAAACCCAACTAAAAATTCGGGGGTGAGTTCAGGTGCTCCGGAAGGGTAAGTAACTCCTACTCCACGCGTGGCACCAATGATGTTTTGTGTCTATTATCAAAAAGGAAAACGTACATGCTTATTCAGTAAAGAGAGTTATGCGAATGTTACTATAGGGACGTTAATGCATATTACATTTTGACAATCAAATATTTGGATTGAACAATTGAATAAGTCTGTTGTTTTAATAGTTATTTTTTTGGTAGGCAAGATACATTAAATGCAGATTTTTGTTATAATTTTGTTCCTTAATCTGTCCTAGAAATTCCGATTTTTTAATGAAATAAATGCATTTAAAAGGAATACTATACATATGGGTATTTACGCTCTAATGCGCTTAGAAACAGTTTCGTCCCGTTTTAAATTCGCTCAGAGTCGTCATAATTCTTTACGAGAAAAATAACTTTTGAATTTTCCCAGTTTTGAATTCGCCCAATGTCGACGACGGACATAAGGGAGAAAATAAAACGGGGAAGAAATTTTTGTAGGTCAACTGTTAGCTATTTCTGAAATGTTATGTGTGGAACATCGGAATGCATATATAACAACAAGCTGACGAATGTCTCGCATAATCCAACAAACATATTACTTGTTAAGAAATAGCTAAGATCAACCCCTGACATATTGATTAATTTTTCTGACTTTCTTTATTTCAGGAGATTTGGGAAAAAGAGATAAATCTTCACCAAGATGGCATTTGCGTCTTCTGTGGCGTTGAAGGCACAAGTACCAGTGGCATGTGACCTCTGCGAGACTATGGACAACGTGGACTGGTACTGCACAGACTGTGCCGAGACCTTGTGTGTCACGTGTCAAGTGTCACATGCCCGTAGTAAGGCGTCCAGAGATCACCTGATTATCCCAAGGGAAAATGCTCTGAGGTACAAGACCGAAAATACTACCAGTAAAGATGGCATATTTTGTGAGACACACGGCGGAGGCAAGTTTGAACTGCACTGCGACGACTGTGACGTCATGGTCTGTCGTAAATGCATTACGGGAGACCATAAAGGCCATACTTTTACGGATATTCACGATGTTGCTGAAATTAGGAAGAAAACGTTTAACGATGAAGTAGAAAGCATACTTGATAATTTTATACCGGAAATTGATGTCAAGTTGCGGGACATAAAAAATCGTAGGGAAGAACATTCGGAAAGCAATAATGAACTTCAAAAACGGCTACGTAAGCAGAGAGATGACGTCATAACGACCATAAACGAATGGTACAACACGTTGGACAAACAAGTTGACGAAAATACTGACAATACAACAAAAGCTTTAGACTCGGACGAAGAGAATTTGAAGAAATGTAAGGATGCATTATTATTGAAAGTTGGTGAGTGGAAGAACGGAGTTTTAAATTGTACTCCAGTAGTAGTATTGCGATACTTGAAAGGAGTTCAAGGCATCTTTAATCAAAGAGACAATAAAGCAGCCATTGATACAACAATAACAAATATGTTTTACACCCCTGGGGAAATCAGTAAAAATATCCTTAGAGGAATGTTGGGATCGATGTCGCTGCTTACGGTTCAATTCAATCCAAAGTCACCCAAAATCATTCTTACTTTAGGATGCGAGTTTAAAGTGGAGCGGATTGTTGCCGTCAGTCCTTGGTTAGCTTACGCTAGCAACACGTCTAAAACTTGTCTGACTGTCGTCGACGCAGAGAAAATGATCACAAAAGGAGAAATTGAATTTGGTTTTAAAGTCGGGGCATTTGATGTTTCCTTTCAACGCGAAATTTATATTTGTTTAAGAGGTGAAAAATGTGTTAAGAAGTATAGCAAGGATCTCTCTACATCAGTGTTTGTTAGTACTGCACCATATATTCCACGAGGAATTTGTGTTACAGGTGCAGGAGAGGTTGTTATCGGTACACAATCAAGTTCCGCAAGTAGTCAGCTTCTTCGCTATTCCGATCAAGGCCGCCTGAAAGATAAAACTGAACAATACTTTGAAGCTCCCGACTATATTTGTGAAAACAAAAATGGGGATATCGGTATCAGCGACTCCAGTATTAAGCTTGTCTTGGTATTCAATGAAAGACTTGAAAAACGCTTTGATTACACTGGACAAGCAAAGGGATTTGCTCCTCGAGGCATTGTTTGTGATTCACAGAGCTGCATTTTTATCTGCGACTGTGTGAATGATCAGGTAGAAGTGATTGACGCGAATGGTCAATTCATACAGTTGTTCCTAACAAAGGAGAATGGTGTATATAACCCGTGGGACTTGAGCATTGACACAGCAGGACATGTGTGGATCGGACAGAAAGGGGAGTGCGATAATGACACAAAAACACCGAGAAGAGAGGGAATAATTGTTGCGAAGTACTCGGACTGAATACACAAACAAGGAATTAAAAATATAATCTGTTTCCATTGCTTTCTTACAGTTGCGTAAAGAAAAGGTTCATGTAATACAAGTTAAGAACACAGACACAACCGCTACGTCTCGCGATTTTCGTAATATCGAATTGTGTTATCGAATACGGATAGTTTGGGATCCGTGACGGAAAATATATGTGGACAGATTTTTTGGTTTTGATAGGTTTTTGATCGGGTTCATGTTACTCTCTTTTTTTTGTTGTTTTACACGTCTTGTTGTGTTGATAGCTGTTTGTGTTGTGTCTTTTTTATTTGGCCAAGGATTTGTCTGTTTTTGGATTTTTGAATTGAGGTTATTTTCGTCGAGTGTTATTTTCGCCCTAATGCACTTACACTTTCACCCTGTTTTAAATTCACTCAGTCTCTTTCTATTTCAACTCGATGAACATACCATTTTGAATTCTTGTTTTTAATTCGCCCACTGACGAAGATGACAAAAGGATCAAATATAAAACGAGGGCAAACATGTCCCTTCATACAGAAGTCAGCGAGCACTCCGCGTTACTGTTCAAGTAGCTGAACAATTGAGTAGCTTAAACCACTCTCTTTAAACCAGTATCCTCTCTCTTGTCAGCGCAGCTTCAAAGATCGCTGGAACCTACACTGAACAATTTTCGAGTGTGGCGTAAAGCAAAAAATAAACTAACAAAATTAAAAAGCTTTATCTTGAAGTTGTTATATACGTGTATGTATTACTTTCGTACTACTATGTGACTAATTTATGTTACCTATATGTACAATTAACAAATACAACGAATGCAATCCACTATTATAATGTATCTCGCCATTTTTCGAGATATTGTATTCTTCTACTTTTCTCCCGTCATATTTTGTGAGATTAGGGGAAACCAGGAAGCGAGTGGTTGACCACTGTATGATCATGTGGCACTATAGGATATCAACCGTGCCGACGCCTTCTGTCACACGTGACTGTGTATTTAATCATCTTGTCCTGTTCAGGCTCAATACCTATTTTTGTAGTTGCTGTGGTGTATGTACAACTAGCATTAGGATGCACATGCCACTTAAAAATAATTCAGAAGTTAAAGATAAATCGAAAACTAAATTGCTTAGAAGAAAGTTGTATACCACGAACAATAAATGATAGTGTGCGCACCTTCTCTTTCTTTGAATAACTGTGAAATTGAATATATTCCAAGTTATTAATTAGAATTTGAAAATGATTTTATGTAATTATTTTATTTAACTGAAGGTTGGATAAGACTCTGCCTTTCCAGAGTTACATGATGTAGACGGAGAAATCCCCAGGGTCAAATAAAATTTCTGTTGGATGGGAATTGGTCTTTTTGTCATCTTCAGCCAGGGTCAGTAATTTTTGTTAAATCAAATGTCATATTATATAATCCATGACCAAAAGTATCCGTTTTATGGAAGACAATGTCTTGATAGGCCACTTCATTGTACAGTCTAAGCTTCTTTAAGAGGCCGTCCACAGGAAGGTGCAAAAAGGGTCACGTATGGCAGTGCTTTCTTAATCCAGGTGATTTATATGGGGAAAATAACCTATTTCGGAAACCATTCATTTAAGTCACATAAGACATGTAGTCCTATAATTCAATGGGTTACTCAGGTTAGCGTGTAATTCATATAGTTAGGCGAGCTTTTACAGATCGGAAGAGAAGTAAAGAATGAAAATTATTAATGAAATGGCAAACTTACAACTCATCACCACCTCCTGATTCTGTTTAATTGCATATTCTCGTGCAATTATTACCACAATTTATTTTCTATTGAACGTCTGATAATAAATGTTTTCTTTTCTATATGCAAATGAAAAGAAAACACAGTTGTATGTTTTGAGCTCGTTACTTTATCTTAAAGACAAATATAGTAGTTATTCGATTGATGGTAATGCTAAAGACCTAATATAAGTTTTGTGATACCAACAATAATTTTTCCAATATGTCTTTAACATAATCTTCTTTGGACACGACATATTTCCTTCTGCTTTGATCAGTCTGTCAGAAACAATAGAATTGAATGCTACAGTAGCACCGCCATGGTTTAAACTATGAAGAGGATATTCATGAATACCGATACCTACCCCCTGTTAAGTATCCAAGAACATTCATCATGACGAAAAGAAATAACTTTAATGTTAAAAAATGTATGCTGGTAGTAACATGAGAAAGTTTTACTGGATATCTTGGTGTCTGAATTTACCCAAAACTGAATAAATGACTTTAACAAGTAAACAATCGAGAAATACTGAAGATACCACAGGACAGGCACATCTGAATACAATGTACATGCTTTGGATATTTTTGTAGTATAAGAGAAAAAATAACATCCAACTGTCATTATTCTGACTAAAGGGAGACAAATTCTGCATGTCGCCATCGAAATTATCTCAAACTTCAAATAATAAACTAAGCGATACCGAAATCTAGTAAAATAAAATACGCATATAAAAATACATATGATACATCCTGTGGCTGCTCGTATCGCCTAGTTTTAAATGGGTCACGCCTTCGGAAACCGATCGGGAGATTTCAACGTGAAAAAAGTTATCTTCATTTATATCTTGTACACACTTATGTATTTCCGACAAATGGAATAAATCTGTTTAATTATCACCGATCAATATTATTATTATTGTTATTATTATTAGTATTATTATTATCGTTGTTGTTGTTATTTTAGTAATTATTACCAATTTATATTATTTTAATTATCGATTAATGTCTTTATAGGAGTTATGAGATCGATCACTGTTCGTTACCTTATCATTTTAATTCAAATAAACCTATTATTATTATTCTTTTTTTTAATGCATTTAGTGTAGGACATTTTTAGATAAATTTCAAATAAGTCTTTATATCTTAGAATTTATGTCTCTCTCTCACAACAAGAAAACAAAAACAAAAAAAACCACTGTAAATTTCCCAATTTGTACCTCAATTGTGAGCCTTATAGCCACGCCTCCGGAACTCTTCAGTGAAAATAGTCTTATTATCATTTCGTAAATAACTTCAACCGGAGCGATAACGGGTAAGCATCAATCACATTTCTTAGCCCCCGATGCAGAAATAGCACAGTAGGCATATTCTTTTACATAATTTAGGACATCTGCGTTCACAGATAGTATCATTGTCAGCGGCTATATATGGCTCAAAACCCAAACTAGACAGACACTGGCACTGGCGAATATTTAGGGGAGAGCCAAGAATAGCTCTCAAAATGTCGGCTATCCTCGTTAAATAGTTAAAGCATTACATAACACATGTTGATGTTTTGATGAACATGTCTGTTTACTCAATGAGCGATGGTCGTTCTTAAATATTGATTGAAATACGGCTGTCTCTTCTGCCAGACCTGATTATGTTGAAAAGCTTTCCAACTAACATACGGAAGTCAGACGGTCCTCCCATAATGGAGTATTGAAGGATACCTTTCCCGTCCACTGTGTAGGCAGCGGATGTAACCACATGACGTAGATATTATTGTTAAGTATCGCATAGATATTCACAAAATTGCATTATCGTATCATGTACAATCATTTATAGTTGAGTCATGCTTGATATGTAAGTCATGTTTTCAAAATGAAGCAATCTTAAGTGCATACTTGAATTTACAATTTCTGGAGCCGTTATAAACCAGCCTGATAAAGGTGGAAGTAAAATTGAAAGTGAATTTCACACTTGAATATATGCGAAGAGCCCTAATGTCGGTGTATTAGTTTTATAAAGGTTTTATTCCAGATATTGGGGCCTCCGTGGCCGAATGGTTAGCATGTTCGACTTCGAGCCGAGGAGCCCGGGGTTCGATTCCCGCAGGTGCCACTCCGCGGTTGGCCGTTCCTGTCTTTCGGATGAGACAGTAAAAACCGACGTCCCGTGTCACAGTAGGTACTGGCACGTTAAAGAACCCTCCCTGCTCTACGGCCATAAGTGTCGAGCACAGGCAAAATTTGTCGCCCTTCACCGGCAATCGGTGACGTCTCCATATGAGTGAAATATTCTTGAGTGGGACGTTAAACAACAACGCAACAACAACAACAATTTCAGATATTCAGTGTGAATCAATCTTATGCCTTACATTGATGGATGTTTCAGATGTTCCATAGAATTCAATGACATCTCTATAAAAGTAAAAGATCCTTGGGTTGGCCTCTTTCCTATTGGGTAACATCGGCTGGGATGGGCGGGGCACATAGGGAAAGGGGGCGGGGTCAGATTTCAGACATGAACACGTGAACGCAGTGGGCTAGTTGTTAGCGTGTTTATGTAGAATTGAAAGGTTCAGAGTTCGAGCCCAAGCCACAGTACGGTAGACTGTACGGTTTGGTATGGTATTCTTGTTTAACGTCCCACTCAAGAATATTTCACTCCTTAGAGACGTCACCGTGTGTCGGGGAAGGGCTACAAATTTTGCCCATGCTCGGCACTGCTGGCCGTAGAGCAGGGAGTGTTCTTTAACGTGCCCACACCTATTGTGACACGGGACTTCGAATTTTACTGTCTCATCCGAAGGACAGGGACGGCCAACCGCGGAGTGGCGCTAACGCGGCTCGAACCCGGATCTTCCGATTCGCAGTCGAACACGCAAACCACTCGGCCACGGAGGCCCCTCGGTAGACTGTCCCTACCTTTCGGGTAATACAGTAGAAACCGAAGGCCCGTGTCATAGTAGGTGTCGGTACGTTAAAAAGCCCTCCCTGCTTTACGACCACAATTGCCTAGGATAGGCAGAATTGTCGCCCTTAATCACCTAAATGTGAGTGAAAAAAATTTGAATGGGTTATTAAGAATGTCAGGAATATCATCCCTGTTGAAATATACTGGCAAAATAGAAAAATAACCTCATCTCTTTCCTGCTAACTTTAGATTTATCATAATTTCACTCCATGAAATTTCATTTTGGCTCAACAAAGTTTTATTTGGCTAGATTTTCTGGCTAATCTTTGTGTGAATGCTGGTTACAAGTGACCCAAAACCGTTGAATTAACCCTCTCAGTGACGTTTGGCGCAGCAAGGGGGACTACCCATACACACTTATGTTTTAAAAATGCAAGTGTATTTAGAATAGAGTTGTCTTTTTTCTAGTCCGGTAGAGTGTAATGAATTATTTACAATATAAACATTGCACTATTTAAGAATGAAGCGCTCAGACATCGAGTGTTTTTATTAAATCCCTATCATGTTCTGGGGTAACAACTTATATAATATTAATTGTAACCGTCTGAAAATTAAATTCGGGTGATAAATGTTTACCTGTTGCTATAAAAATCTTAAAGTTACAATTCAAAAAATTGTTTGTACACGCGATAACGACGGAATCGTGTACAAATAGATATAATTAAGCGATTTACACATTAAAAATGGTCAAATCAACGTTTAAATGTCCGTGCTGGACATATTCTTTTCCCGCGTAATTCGCCCTACTTATAGACATCGGTCATGTCTGTTAAAATGGCGGGGAATGAATACAACCTGTAAATGTGTATTTTTTAGATTTTTTAAACGACGATATCTACGTATTGCGTGCATATTTGTTGTATTTTATCAGCTACATCCTCTAATTAAATGCTCCTGCAAATGTGATATTTCAATTTTTTAATACTGTGAAGACGAAAAATTAGTCCAAATGTATCTTTTACCTTGATAGAAGGTATATGATTCGCTACATATACATGTAGATCTATCTTCAGAAAATTAATTTATCATTACTTATAATTATATTAATTATCAGTGGTAAAACCGTAGTTGTTGTAAGGTGGGCGAAATAGAAGATAGGAAGGGACATTCCAAATAGAATAAGTCAACGACAGACAACATCGTGGCCAAAACAAAAAGAAGATAAAATTACAAACAGAAATACACAAATACACTTATAACTAAAAATAGTGTAACACAAACCCCACTAAAAATTCGGGGGTGAGTTCAGGTGCTCCGGAAGGGTAAGCAACTCCTACTCCACGCGTGGCACCAATGATTTTTTGTGTCTATTATCAAAAAGGAAAACGTACATGCTTATTCAGTAAAGAGAGTAATGCGAATGTTACTATAGAGACGTCAATGCATATTACATTTTGACAATCAAATATTTTGATTGAACAATTGAATAAGTTTGTTGTTTAAATAATTATTTTGGGGTGGGCAAGATACATTAAATGCAGATTTTTGTAATTTTTGCTCCTTAATCTGTCCTAGAAATTCCGATTTTTAAATGAAATAAATGCATTGAAAAGGAATACTATACCTATGGTTATTCACGCTCTAATGCGCTTAGAAACAGTTTCGTCCTGTTTTAAATTCGCTCAGAGTCGTCATAATTCTTTACGAGAAAAACAACTTTTGAATTTGCCCAATGTCGTCGAGAGACATAAGGGAGAAAATAAAACGGGGACGAAATTTTGTAGGTCAACTGTTTGCTATTTCTGAAATGTTATGTGTGGAACATCGGAATGCATATATAACAACAAGCTGACGAATGTCTCGCATAATCCAACAAACATATTACTTGTCAAGAAATAGCGAAGATCAACCCCTGACATATTGATTGATTTTTCTGACTGTCTTTATTTCAGGAGATTTGGGAAAAAGGGAGAAATCGTCACCAAGATGGCATTTGAGTCTTCTGTGGCATTGAAGGCACAAGTACCAGTGGCATGTGACCTCTGCGAGACTGTGGACAACGTAGACTGGTACTGCACAGACTGTGCCGAGACCTTGTGTGTCACGTGTCAGGTGTCACATGCCCGTAGTAAGGCCTCCAGAGACCACGTGATTATTCCAAGGGCAAATGCTTTGAGGTACAAGACAGAGAATACAAGCAAAGATGGCATATTTTGTGAGACACACGGCGGAGGCAAGTTTGAACTGCACTGCGATGACTGTGACGTAATGGTCTGCCATAAATGCGTTACGGGAGACCACAAAGGCCATAATTTTACTGATATTCTGGATGTTGCCGGAATAAAGAAGGAAACATTTAACAATAAAGTTGAAAGCATACTAAATAATGCCATCCCGAAAATCGATGCCAAATTGCGGGATATAAACAATCGTAAGGAAGCCCATTCGAAACACAATAATGAGCTTCATAAAAGGCTACGTCAGCAGAGAGATGACGTCGTAACGGTCATAATCGAATGCTTTGACACGTTGGACAAACA
>JACSZP010010714.1:0-12065 GCA_016161895.1 Pinna nobilis
CGTCCGTCCGTCGTCCGTCCGTCCGTAAACTTTTCACATTTTCGACTTCTTCTTCAGAACCACTGCAGGGATTTTGATGAAACTTGGTAGGGTTGAAGTACTCATGGTCCCCTACAAGTGTTGTTGTTTTTCGGTTGGATCCGCCCAGGGGTGGAAAAGGGGCGGGGCCAAATAGGTCCAGATGGGTACCCTCCTTTGAGAAACTTCTTCTCCAGAAGGGCTGCATAGAATGAAAAACTGAATGCATCTGAGTGATCTAGATGGATGTGTGAAGAAGTGTTGTTGTTTTTGGTTCCATTCAGAAATCAAATTTTTGACGCGTTTTTGATGTTTTTCCAGACTTTGTCATTTTTTGACATTTTCAGCCAATGTTAGCAAAGGTTCACTCTGAATTCATCAGTTTGCTTGATCAAATGCTTTACATGTTATTAGACCAAGGTTTACAAATACTTTGTTAAGGAAAAATTTTTGAAATTCAATTTTTGAAATTTTAATGAATTTTTTTAACTTCAAAAAATGAGGGGGGGTGTTTTTTCACATTTGCGGCTTCTGTTTCTAAACCACTGCAGGGATTTTGATGAAACTTGGTAGGGTTGAAGTACTCATGGTCCCCTACAAGTGTTATTGTTTTTCGGGTGGATCCACTAGGGGTGGAAAAGGGGCGGGGACAAATAGGTCCAGATGGGTATCCTCCTTTGAGAAACTTCTTCTCCAGAAGGGCTGCATAGAATGAAAAACTGAATGCATCTGAGTGATCTAGAAGGATGTGTTAAGAAGTGTTGTTGTTTTTGGTTCCATTCGGAAATCAAATTTTTGACGTGTTTTTGACGTTTTTCTGGGCTTTGTCATTTTTTGACATTTTCAGCAAATATTAGCAAACGTTCACTCTGAATTCATCAGTTTGCTTGATCAAATGCTTTACATGTTATTAGACCAAGGTTTACAAATACTTGTTAAGGAAAAATTACGGAAATTCAATTTTTGAAATTTTAATGAATTTTTTTAACTTCAAAAATGAGGAGGGGTGTTTTTTCACATTTGCGGCTTCTGTTTCTAAATCACTGCATGGATTTTGATGAAATTTGGCAGGGTTGAAGTACTCATGGTCCCCTACAAGTGTTGTTGTNNTTTTTTTGATTATTTAAAACAATTTTTTTTAACTTAAAAAAAATGAGGGTTTTTTTTTTCAAATTTACGGCTTCTTTTTCTAAACTACTGCAGGGATTTTGATGAAAATTGGCAGGATTGAAGTACTCATAGTCACCTTCACATGTTGTTTTTCGGTTGGATCCACCCACGGATGGAAAAGGGGAGGGGTCAAATAGGTCCAGAAGGGTTCCCTCCTTTGAGTTACTTCTTCTTTAGAAGGGCTGTATAGAATGAAAAAACTGAATGCATTTGTAACTTTTCAGCTAATGTCTTTCATGTTTATGCTGGTATTACTCAGGTGAGCGTTATAGGCCTATTGGGCCTCTTGTTATATGTATACAGGAGTGTGTTATATGTATACAGGAGTGTGTTATATGTATTCAGGAGTGTGTTATATGTATACAGGAGTGTGTTATATGTATTCAGGAGTGTGTTATATGTATTCAGGAGTGTGTTATATGTATTCAGGAGTGTGTTATATGTATTCAGGAGTGTGTTATATGTATTCAGGAGTGTGTTATATGTATTCAGGAGTGTGTTATATGTATTCAGGAGTGTGTTATATGTATACAGGAGTGTGTTATATGTATTCAGGAGTGTGTTATATGTATTCAGGAGTTTGTTATATGTATTCAGGAGTGTGTTATATGTATACAGGAGTGTGTTATATGTATTCAGGAGTGTGTTATATGTATACAGGAGTGTGTTATATGTATTCAGGAGTGTGTTATATGTATTCAGGAGTGTGTTATATGTATACAGGAGTGTGTTATATGTATTCAGGAGTGTGTTATATGTATTCAGGAGTGTGTTATATGTATACAGGAGTGTGTTATATGTATTCAGGAGTGTGTTATATGTATTCAGGAGTGTGTTATATGTATACAGGAGTGTGTTATATGTATTCAGGAGTTTGTTATATGTATTCAGGAGTGTGTTATATGTATACAGGAGTGTGTTATATGTATACAGGATTGTGTTTTATGTATTCTGGAGTGTGTGATATGTATTCAGGAGTGGAGAATGTGTATTCAGGAGTGTGTTATTTGCATACAGGAGTGTGTTGTATGTATTCAGGAGTGTGTTATACGTATACAAGAGTGTGTTATATGTATTCAGGAGTGTGTTATATGTATTCAGGAGTGTTATAAGTATACAGGAGTGTTATATGAATTCAGAAGTGTGTTATATGTATACAGGAGTGTGTTATTTGTATTCAGGAGTGTTATATGTATTCAGGAGTGTGTTATATATATACAGGAGTGTGTTATATGTATTCAGGAGTGTGTATATGTATTCAGGAGTGTGTCATATGTATACAGGAGTGTGTTATTTGTATATTTAAGTGTGTGATATTTATTCGTGAGTGTGTTGTATATATACAGGAGTGTGTTATATGTATTCAAAAGTGTGTTGTATGTATACAGGAGTGTGTTTTATGTATACAGGAGTGTGTTATATGTATTCAGGAGTGTGTTATATGTATACAGGAGTGTGTTATATGTAATCAGGAGTGTGTTATATGTATTCAAAAGTGTGTTATATGTATACAGGAGTGTGTTATATGTATTCAGGAGTGTGTTATATGTATTCAGGAGTGTGTTATATGTATACAGGAGTGTGTGATTTGTATTCAGGAGTTTGTTATATGTATACATACACAAATATATATGTATACGTACACATATATACACACATATACACACTTACACGCACGAATACATACACACACACACACATACATACATACATACATACATACATACATACATACATACATACATACATACATACATACATACATACATACATACATACATATACAAACATATACATACATGCACACATACATATACATACATGCACACATACATATACATACCCATTCCTACATACATACACACACCTATTATAAATAAATAAATTAATAAATAAAGAAATAAATAAAGAAATAATTACAGAAATAAATAAATGAATAAAGAAAGAAAGAAAGAAAGAAATAAATAAATAAAGAAAAATATAAAGAAATAAATCTGAATAAAATTATTATTATATTCATAATGATAAGATAGTAATAGTAATGATAATTTCAACATTGATAGAAATAATGATGAATTGATATATATTTAAAAAATCTCACATGCATGCATATTCGTATACATAATATGGCTGTAAGCATCAAAAGCATGTGTTGTCTATATTACGTTGGTTAAAAAACAGGTAATTGATTCTAGTTTCCCATACATAAATTCTATATATAAAAGTTATACATGTACACAAAACATGCATGTTTACAGCGTTTATCATACCAACAAATAGATACATATACATATAAGTCTTAAAAAAAGAAGCGCCGGATGATTAGCTAGGGTACAACAGTAGTATATCAGTATTATGCATAAATGTATAGAAATTGAAGGATAGGTACTAGGACGTGTGTATTTCATATTGTCAGTCTAACAATTTATGAATCACAAAAAACATTCTCACATGCATGCATATTCATATAATATGAACGTAAGCATCAAAATCATGTATTGTCAATATGGCGTCGGTTCAAAAACAACAGGAAAACTATACTAGTTTTTCATACATAAATTATGTGTATAAAAGCTATACATGTACACAAAACATGCGTATTTACAGTGTTTATCATAAAAAAGCGCTGGATGATTAGCTAGGGTACAACAGTAGTAAATGAGTATTATGCATAAATGTATAGAAATTGAAGGACAGATCAGTAAATACTAGGACGTGTGTATTTCATATTGTCAGTCTAACAATTTGTAAGAAAAAAATAAATTTAAAAAAAAAATTTAAAAAAAACCTTGTTGATTGATGGGTAGGGTTTATATACACAAAATGGCTTATGAAAATTCACAAGATGAGATCTTGTTATTGTGTGAACATATATATACTCATCCGTCCGGGATTAACATAGTAGACATGTGTCGTACATTTTATCAGTTTATGAGTAATTGCGTAATAATAGTACTGATTAAAAAATAATAATAATAAAGTCTGAATAGGGAGGAGAGTACGGTCGGGGTAATCAGAAAAAAATGTCATTTGTCTTGTAATTTTGTGAGTATTCACATATAGGGGAGATGTAAAATAACGGTCACACATCTAATATGTAACTTGTGATTTCAAGCCAGGAAGTGTGTCGTTAAAAAAATTCTTATATTTCATTCTGTATACATTCCTGTATATCAAAATATATTGCGTCTTTCATTGTGACAAACTTGAGAGTACTTATTAGGCTTATAGGTACAAGGTAAAAATAAGTGAGTGACTGCATACTACCAAATTGGAACAAGTGATATCAAGATTCGTGTACATGAAAGTACATCAAGTTACTTATTAAGTGTGCATGTATATACACTTATAATGTTAACATACATAGTCATGTGTTGTTCGTCTTATCTATTTTGGAGTATTCACACACACACACACACACACACACACACACACACACAATTTTTCTTCTCTTTCATTCTGTGTACATTCTTGTATATCATGATATATTCCGTCTTTCATTGCAACAATCTTAAGAGTACTTATTAGGCTTATAGGTACAAGGTGAAATAAGTGAGTAACTACATACTACTAAATTGGAACAAGTGATATCAACATTCAGGAACATGAAAGTACATCAAATGACAAATACTTATTGAGCGTGCATGTATATACACTTGTATTGTTAAAATACCAAGTCATGTGTTGTTCGTCTTATCTATTTTAGGGGAAAAAATCTGTATACATACTGGTTTACCATGATACATGCGTCTTTCATCTTGATTAATTAAAGAGCACTTATTAAGGCTTATAGTTACAATGAAGGAGAAAATAAATAAGAGACACCTCAGGTGATAGTTGTAACACCTGTATACATACGTAGAACTTGTATTGATCAATACAATTGTTCCTGCTAATACGTTGATAAGTATGTAAAGCAGTTTATATAGATACCAAAACTAAATCACACATGGGAAGAAAGGAGTGAAAAGAAAAAAAGTGGCTAAATGAGTTGATGTGGCAATTGTAGAATATAAGGGGGGCAGTAAGATATATTCAGGCCATGTACATACGTTGAGGTTTTCTATATGATTTGAGGCCTAGTCCAAGCTAGTTTGGTTTGTTTTGTAATTGTGATGGAAGCGGTTGGGGTGGTAAGGTGGTAGTGGCGGAGGAGGGGGGGGTCTGTGGCATATCCTATAAAGTTGCTGAACGATAGTAGATCGATAGGTGTAAGTTTATTTTTGGCTGGGGTTTGTTCCGCATTTGCATTCCTATCTAATTAAACCTTTCTGTCTGGATAATAAAGTTTTGTACTGAGATAAAAATGAATTCATTTTCGTTGGGATCGAGATCGGGGTCGCCGTACAGCAGTAGTTCTGTTGATAGGGGCCTATTTATTGGGTGTAAGAAAGTTCGTCTTTCAGTTGTGTATTTGTCACAGTCGAGAAGAAAATGTGCCGTTGTTTCTATTGCACCACATTCACAATATGGGGATGGGATGATATTTTTTAGGAATAAGTGTTGTTTTAATGTGCTGCAATTCATGCGGAGTCGTGCGTGATGTATTTGACCTTTCCTCGTGCCAATGTAGTATGTTGGGGGTACAATCGTGTTCGGAGATAGTGCTTGTTTGAATGACGAGATGGTGTTTTTCTGTTTTATGTGTAACGGAAGATTATTCCATAGCCTTATTGAATGTGGGATGTAGCTGTTGAAGTGGTGAGAAGTGCGACATGGTATAGTAACGTAGTTGTTTGCATGTCTAGTGTTATGTGTGTGTTGTTGGGCATGTTGTACGGGTAGAAGGTTGGTTAGGTATGTGGGGCTGAGTCCATTTATGATTTTATACATGAGTGTTAATTTGTGTATTTCCCTGCGTTGTTCTAGTGATTGCCATCCAGTTTCTTTAAAAAGGGCGTGTGTGCTAACAAATTTTATCGCACCAGTTATGATTCGTGCAGCCTCTTAATGGACACTTTCAATTCGATCTTTATAATAACGTGGGCAGTTGTCCCATATTGTGTGGTTATATTCAAGGATTGGTCGAATGAAAGAAAAATACATCGTTTGTAGGGTTCGACGGTCTAGTTTAAACTTCAGAGATAAAAGGACGTTAATTTTTTTGTATGCTCTATCGATCATTGAGTTTATGTGATCTCCCCATTGTAAGTGTGTGTTGAATATGATACCGAGATGTTTATGTTGTTCCACTTCTACAATGGGTGTCCCATTTAGGTACAAGGGAGGATGGTGGGTTTACGTGTGTTTGTTAGTTATGGTCATTGATTCAGTTTTCCAGGGGTTGAAGGTTACCAGCCATCGGTCGGACCATTGGTGAATTTTTGCTAGGTTTGTGTTCAAGGTTATGGCGTCTGTCATAGGATTTTCTACGGTTAAGTAAATGGAAGTGTCGTCAGCGAAGAGCTTGATGGGGCAATTAACTTCTTCAACGATGGCATTGATAAATAAAAGGAAGAGTAACGGCCCGAGGATTGAGCCCTGGGGTACCCCGGCACTGGTGTATTTGATGCTGGAAAGTTAACCATTAACAACTACTCTTTGGGATCTAGATGTCAGATAGCTTGATAACCAGTAACCGTAATTTTGTATTTTATGGAGGAGACCTTGGTGCCAGACCCAGTCAAATGCCTTACTAATGTCAAAAAATATGGTTCGTTTTTCCTTCCCGTCGTCTAGGGCTTTCGAAAATTCGTTCGTCAAAAATATCAACTGATTTATAGTGGAATCGCCTGCTCTAAATCCTGATTGATGGGGGAACAAGATGTGATTAGACAAGATGAAATTATACAAGTACGTATAAATGCATCTTTCAAAAACTTTGATTAACACACAGAGTAGGGATATCGGGCGGTAGTTCCCAGGTTTATCGTGTTCATTTTTTTTTTATGCACAGGCACGACATGTGATAACTTCCATGTGGAAGGGAAGGTGGACGTACTCAGTGACAGGTTCAAAACACGTTGGAGGGGGTATTCTAATTCTCTGTATGCTTCCTTCGGTAACCTTGGGCTTATGTTATTAGGACCGCTTGCTTTACCCGTATTTAAGTTACGAAGAATATCTTCGACGTCGTTGTTAGTGATGTAAATGTCATGTATGTGTTGCTGAGTTTGGTCTTGTAATGGTGGTAACGGTGTATTAGCATCGTCGACGGTGGATTGTAAAGAAAAAAATTCATTTAGGATATTGGCCTTATCAACATCGTCAGTAATTTGTTTGCCATATTGATTTTTTAAGGTACTTATGCCTGTTTTCTGGTTAGAGCAAGATCCGAAATTGTTGGACTTGATTTTAGTGCATAGACTTTCATAGTAGGATGTTTTAGCGTTTCTGAGTAGAGTTGTGACTTTGTTTCTCGTTCTCCTGAACTGGGCCCAGTCTTGTTCGGCGTTTGATTTCTTAGCCTTTGTCCTGAGTCTATTTCTCTTTCGCATTAGTTTTTTTTATACCGGTAGGGAGCCATGGTAAATCGTTTAAGTATACATTTACAAGTTTATTTGGTATCGCTTGGGCTGCAGTATTTATAATATGGTCAGTTAAATTAGAAACGATATCATCTAATGACTTACTGTCGTCGAAAAAAGGGTCCCAATTGGTACTCGAGAGCAGTTGTCTATGCAGATTAAAATTACCTCGGTTATTCAGCCATATCTTTCGTTTTAATGTTGTCCTAGGTGGTTTTGTAGTATTGAAAAAACAAACAATTGGGCACTGGTATCTGATGTTCACATCAAGGAAAGGTTCAGTTACCTCTACGTGCTTAATGTTGTGTTTATTGTTGATAAGTCAGTAAGCGTGCATGAATTTTCAGAAAACGAAATCGGGTGTTTTACGAGTTGCTTATATTGAATTTTTTGTATTAAAGTGTACATTTTTGTGTCTTTCCTCATTTCTGTGTGTAATAATTGATTGATGAAAATCACCAGTTACCAAGATGTTCTTATGCTTAGAATCAAATGCTCTTTCAATGGATTCATCAATGAGATCCCAACAGGGGGCCGGAGAAGGTGCCTACAAGTACATAATAATTGTTGTATCCAACTTCTACCCATACAGATTCAAGATTATTTATTTCAAGATCAGTGCGTCTTTTGTACGTTAATCCGTTTTTTATGTAGACGATAGCTCACCCGCCTTGTCTAATTGCTCTATCACATCTTAGGGGTATATTAAATCCTTGTAAGGTAACATCAGAATCAGGTACTTCGTTATTTAGCCAGGATTCTGTAAAACATAATATATCAAAACCGTACAAATTGCTGTTTATTTCGTTTTGTTTGTTTTTTATACTCTGTATATTTAGATGGCAAAGTGACGAACAGTTTCGGACATTAATACTTTCATTGTGCAACTTAAATGCTTCACTATCTTCTGTGCTCGTGTCATCCTAATGACTGTCAATACTGGAAATGAATTTTGGGCACTTGGGCCAGGATTCAGTTCTATGTCCCCGCTAAGCTGCAGTAAAAGAATGCACAGGAATACAGTGGACACAGTAATGAGGGGTTATAGATATTGTTTTACGGGTTTATGGGAAGTATGGAGTGTTCTTTCACTTCTCGTGTTACTGGACAGGCCATACAGTTGTTCATATTTATTTCTACTTATTAAAATCATATGCAATTATATGATGAGGGGGATTACGGATTCAACTAACTTAGTTAACTTAGCAAACTTAGTCAAATTACTCAAATTAGTCAAATTACTTAATTTACTCAAATTACTCAAAAAGTCCACGGAGTCAACTAGGTAAAATTACTCAAGTTACTAAAATTAGTCAAATTACTCAAATTACTCAAATCACTCAATTTTGTCAACATACTCCACTTAGTCAAATTAGGCAAATTAGCCAGAAAAGTCAAATTGGTCAAATTACTCAAATAACTCAAATTACTCAAATAAATCAACTTAGTAATCTAAGTCCCCTGGTCAAATTAATCAAATTACTCAAATAAGTTATCTTAGTCAACTAAGTCAACAAAGTCAATAAAGTCAACAATCAAATTACTCATATTAGTCAAATTAGGCAAGTTAGTCAAATAAGTCAAATAAGTCAAATTACTCAAATAAATCAACTTAGTCATCTAAGTCACCTAGTCAAATTACTCAAATTAGTCAAATTACTCAAATTAGTTAACTTAGTCAACTAAATCAACTAATTCAACAAAGTCAACTTAGTCAAACTACTCAAATGAGTCAAATTATTCAAATTAGTCAACTTAATCAACTTAGTCAATTTAATCAACTTAGTCATCTAAGTCAAATTAGTCAAATTACTCAAATAAGACAAATTATTCAAATTACTCAAATAAGTTATTTATGTCAATTTACTCAAATTATCCAAATTATTCAAATTACTCAAAGTACTCATAATAGTGAAGTAAGTCAACTAAGTCAAATTATTCAAATTACTCAACTTCAGTCAAATTACTCAAATCACTCAAATTACTCAAATAAGTCAAATTATTCAAATTACTCAAATAAGTCAATTATGTCAATTTACTCAAATTATTCAAATTAATCAAATTACTCAAAGTACTCATAATAGTGAAGTAAGCCAACTAAGGCAAATTATTCAAATTACTCAACTTTAGTCAAATTACTCAAATTACTCAAATAAGTCCACCTTAGTCAAATTAGTCAAATCACTCAAATTACTCAAATTAGTCACCTTTGTCAACTTAGTCAACTATGTCAACTTAGTCAAATTACTCAAATCATTCATATTACTCAAATTAGTCAAATTATTCAAATAATTCAAATTAGTCAACTTAGTCAAATAAGTCAAATTAGTTAAATTAGTCAAATAAGTCAAGTTACTCAAATTACTCACATTACTCAAATTAGTCAAATTACTGAAATTAATCAACTTAGTCAACAAAGTCAAATAACTCAAATTGGACAAATTACTCAAATTAGTCAAATAAGTCAAATTAGGCAAATTAGGCAAATTAGGCAACTTAGCCAAATTACACAACTTAGTCAACTTAGTTAACTAAGTTAAATTATTCAAATTACTTATATTACTCAAAGTACTCAAATTGGTCAACTAAGTAATCTTAGTCAACTTAAAACTACTCAAATTAGTCAACTTAGTTAACTTAGCAAACTTAGTCAGATTACTCAAATTAGTCAAATTACTTGAGTTATTCAAATTACTCAAATGAGTCCACTTAGTCAAGTTATTCAACTAAATCAACTAAGAAAATTACTCAAATTACTAAAATGAGTCAAATAACTCAAATTACTCAAATCACTCCAAATTGGTCAAATAATTCAAATTGCTCAAATTACTCAAATAAATCAACTTAGTCATCTAAGTCACCTAGTCAAATTACTCAAATTAGTTAACTTAGTCAACTAAGTCAACTAATTCAACAAAGTCAACCTAGTCAAATTACTCAAATGAGTCAAATTATTCAAATTAATCAACTTAATCAACTAAGTCAATTTACTCAACTTAGACATCTAAGCCAAATTAGTCAAATAAGTCAAATTATTCAAATTACTCAAATAAGTCAAATTATCCAAATTAATCAAATTACTCAAAGTACTCATAATAGTGAAGTAAGTTAACTAAGTCAAATTATTCAAATTACTCAAATTACTCAAATTACACAAATAAGTCAACTAAGTCACCTTAGTCACGTTAGACAAATTAGTCAAATTACTCAAATTACTCAAATTAGTCACCTTTATCAACTTAGTCAACTATGTCAACTTAGTCAAATTACTCAAATAATTTTTATTACTCAAATTAGTCAAATTATTCAAATTAGTCAACTTAGTCAAATATGTCAACTGAGTCAAATAAGTCAAATTAGTCAAATTACTCAAATTACTCACATTAATCAAATTAGTCAAATTACTCACATTAATCAAATTAGTCAAATTACTGAAATAACTCAACTTAGTCAACTAAGTCAAATAACTTAAATTGGACAAATATTAAAATTACTCAAATTACTCATAATAGTCAACTAAGTCAAATTATTCAAATTAATCCACTTAGTCAACTGAATCAACTGAATCAACTTCGTCAACTAAGTTAACTAAGTCAACTATGTCAAATTACTCAAATTACTCATATTAGTCAAACTACTCAAATTAGTCAGCTTAGTCAACTAAGTCAAATCACTCAAATTAGTCAATTTTCTCAAATTACTCAAATTAGTCAACTAAGTCACCTAAGTTAACCTAAAACTATTCAAATTAAGCAACTTAGTAAACTTAATTAACTTAGCAAACTTAGTCAAATAACTCAAATTAGTCAAATTACTCGAGTTACTCAAATTACTCAAATAAGTCGACGTAGTCAACTTACTCAACTTAGTCAACTAAGTAAAATTACTCAAACTACTCAAATTACTCAAATTACTCAAATCACTCAAATTCGTCAACTTACTCAACTTAGTCAAATGAATCAACTTAGTCAAATGACTCTTATTAGTCAAATTAGTCAAAAAAGTCAAATAAGTCAAAGTATTCAAATGACCCAAATTACTCAAATAAATCAATTTAGTCAACCTTAGTCACCTATTCAAATTAATCAAATTAGTCAAACTTAGTCAACTTAGTCAACTAAATCAATTCAGTCAAATTACTCAAATTAGTCATATTACTCAAATTGCTCAAATAAGTCAACTTATTCAACAAATTAACTAAGTCAAATTAGTCAAATAAATCAAATTAGAAAACTTACTCAACTTAGTCAACTAAGTTGAATTAGTTAAATTAGTCAAATTACTCAACTTAGTCAACAAAGTCAAATTACTCAAATTAGTCAAATTACTCAACTAAGTCAACTTACTCAACTAAGTAAAATTACTCAAATTACTCAAATTACTCAAATTAGTCAAATTATTCAAATAACT
>JACSZP010010718.1:383-19384 GCA_016161895.1 Pinna nobilis
GTCTCATCCGAAAGACAGGGACGGCCAACCGCGGAGTGGCACCTGCGGGAATCGAATCCCTGGCCTCTCGGCTGGAAGTCGAACACGCTAACCACTCGGCCACGGAGGCCCCGCGTTGTGTGTGAAATAGATGCTAACAAAGAGGTGTGATTACTCTGATTACTCGGTAGTGAGAGAGTTTCCTTTTATTAAAATAAAAGACGTTTAAAGAACAGACGTTTGGTTTGTTACATGTATACTAGAATGGCGTCTGGCTATAGTTTTGCGCCGCCACAGACACCATTATAGGATAAGGGTTAACCCTGTGTAATTTAAGGGAGTATATCTCCTAATGAATTAACTACAGAGATGGAGCGAATGAAAAGAGAGATTGATCAAATTGAAAACGAAATAACACCGCATAGAAAGAATGAAAAGAGTACGACATGGTCCGTACCTATAGACCATGCAGACATAACGGGATACAGAGAGCTGGACAAGAAATTACATTTCAGAACTTCACAAGAGACAAGTACAGAAATCCGGGATTTAAAAGAAAACCTATGTCTAGAACGGCCAGGAACAGATAATATTAGAGATAATATGAAGTACCGTTTACCACCACCCTTACAGTCTCAAGAGAGAATTCATAATCAACAAGAAAAGAAAGAAATTGGCAACAGATTGAATCCGGGATTTCAATCCGGCAAATCCTTAATTCCAAATGATACCGACTTCAGACACAGCATGAATCCAGGATTTCAATCTGACGTTTTGCCATTTGATCAGGTAGGAAATAAACACAAAGAAACACAATCCAGGAATGACTGTAAACAAGATCCGAAATCCTTATTTCGAAAACCTAGGATTGTTCCTGATACATACGATGGATCGACATGCCTAATTGATTATCTTAAGCATTTTGAGATGTGTGCAATCGTTAACAGTTGGGCAGATGAGGAAAAGGCTGTGTACTTAGGGGTAAGTCTTCGACGGTCAGCGCAGCAAGTCCTAGCAAACTTGTCATCAACCGAAATCAAATCATTCAAGTCAATAGTATCAGCCCTCAGGAATAGATTTCATCCCGAGGAACGTATGTCTCTGTATAGAGCTCAACTAATATAAAGGCACGAAAGCAACAAGAAAAGGAGAGTGTGATGGAGTTAAGTCAATCAGTGAAAAGGCTTGTCAGTGATGCTTACCCATCTGCTGACAATATGATAGTTGATCAGCTGGCAAAAGATCATTTCTTAGACGCACTCTCTAACCCAATGATGCGTTTGTACGTTCACCAAGCAAAGAGCAACGACATTAGAACAGGCTACTCAGTCAGCCATTGAGTTTGAGGCTATTTTAATGGCCGAGTCATCAAATTCTACAACGTCAAATAAACAAGTGAGAGAAACTTCTTCAGTGGGCATTTCCAGCAAAGATAACATGAATTTAAAAGATGAAGTTGGTCTTCTGAAACAACAAATTTTAGACTTGCAAAAACATTTTTAGAAATGAAATCCGAAAAAGAAAAGAAAAAGGAGAAAACTTGTTTCCATTGTGGAAGAAAAGGACATATACAGAGGAACTGTCACTTCAAAAATGGGGGACGTTCAGGTTTAAATAGACAACACAGAGCATATCATAATGAATGACATGATAAGTCCAGAAATGTCAGCCAGCAAAATGGAAGGCAGGGAAAAGATCAGGTACCATCTTAGAGGACCGTAGGATGGCACTGACTGAGAAGTCCAATACTGTAAATAATGAGAGCTGATTTATTAAAGGCAAAATAAATGACAAAGATATAAAATTTGTTGTTGATAGTGGTGCCGATATAACAATTATATCTATCAGATATATATCAAAAGAAAAGCGAACACTTTTTACGAAATCGGTCGGAGCGAGATCGGTCACAGGACAAAATTTAGATGTNNCTTTCTGTCACAGAATAGATGTCTTCTGGATTTTGCAGATAGCGAGTTGCGTATCATTCCTGGTGGATCAAGAACAATGGAATTTGGCAAGAGAAAACAAGTCCCTGTATCAATAGAAAGAGTCCGGATCAAAGCTGTACAGAGAGTTGTTATGGAACCTGGATGTGAGCAAATAGTTTTAGGGAAAGTAGATGATAAAAGCACAACAGATAATCTAGATGGAATGACACTTATCCTAAATCCAGCAGACAGATTTTGTGCCATTAGAAATCTACTGGTTGGCCATGCTGTGGTTAAACATTCTGATTCCATCCCAGCTTGAGTTATGAATCCTGGAGTAACTTGTCAAACAATAAACAAAGGAACAGTCATTGCCATAGGTGAACCAGGGGAAATAATATGTCAAGACAATCGAACACGTCCAGTGAAGCTGGTGAACACAGAGAAAACCGGCGCAGTTCCTGATCATCTTAAAGATCTTTTTGACAGGAGCAGAAGTACTCTAGACAATGAACAAGAAAGCAAATTCAGAGATATGATCTTACGATATAGCCATATATTCTCTAAATCCAACAAAGATATTGGTAGAACTGGAATAGTTAAGCATAAGATTGATACCGGAGACTCAAAACCTATCCGACAACACACTAGACGTTTACCAATACATTTGAGAGACGAGGTGGATAAACAGATCAAGTCAATGCTTGATGATGGAATCATTGAACCGTCCACAAGTCCATGGTCGTCTCCGATTGTGATGGTAAGAAAAAAAGATAACAGCATTCGGTTTTGTGTGGATTACAGGAAGTTAAATGCAGTGACAAACAAAGACGCATATCCTCTGCCACGGATTGATGAATCCTTAGAACAACTATCAGGGGCAAAATGGTTTTCAACACTAGATCTGGCAAGTGGATATTGGCAAGTTGAATTAGATGAAAAAGATAAAGAAAAGACTGCTTTTCCCTCACGGAATGGATTGTATCACTTTAACGTGATGAGTTTTGGACTCTGTAATGCTCCGAGCGTCTTTGAAAGATTGATGGAACGGGTTTTACAAGGACTTCAGTGGAAAACTTGTTTGGTATATCTTGACGATATCATAATCTTTGGCAAATCATTTGATGAACACATCGAAAGGCTGCAGGAAGTTTTTGAAAGACTGAATAATGCAGGAATGAAACTGAAACCAAAGAAATGTGATCTATTTCGCAAAAGTGTTAAGTACCTAGGTCACATCATTAATGAGGATGGCATTGGAACAGATCCAGATAAAGTCAAGAAAATCAAGGAATGGCCTGTTCCTAAAAGCATAAAAGAACTTTTGCGTTCCTTGGATTATGCTCCTACTACCGAAAATTTGTAAAGGGGTTTGCTTCCATTGCCAAGTGCCTACATCAGCTAACTGAAATAGGCATGTCCTTTGAGTGGAATGAAAACCACAATGATGCATTTGAAAAACTAAAGGATGAATTGTCTAAGTCAGTCGTCCTTGGATATCCAAATCCTGAGAAAACATTCATACTGGACACCGACGCTAGTAACAATGCTATTGGCGCAGTTTTATCTCAGATGGAAACCATTGACGGAGTATCCATGGAGCGCCCAGTTGCATTTGCTAGCAAATGTTTGACAAAAACTGAAAAGAACTATTGTGTTACCAGACGTGAACTGCTTGCAGTGGTATATTTCACCAAGTACTTCCATCATTATCTTTATGGAAGACCATTTATGATAAGAACAGATCACGGAGCACTTAGATGGCTAACGGATTACAAGGATCCAGAGGGACAAATGGCGAGGTGGTTGCAGACACTCAGTACATACAACTTCAGTATTCAGCATAGACCTGGCAAAAGACACGGTAATGCTGATGGAATGTCCAGAAGACCATGTAAACAGTGCGGTCGTAAGGACGAGGAATCAGAAACTGGATTGATTCAAATAACCACTAGAAGCCAAACTAAACAAGAAAAAGTAACAGAGGTACACCAGAATCTAAGAGACAATACTAAACATTCCAAGGATCTTCAAGAAAAGAAACAGGAAGATACAAAGAGAGGGAGAAAACGTAAAACAGTCTGCACAGAGGAGTCAAGAACAAAGCGTGATACATCAGAGCACTCGAGTACAGAGTTTGTAAATCCATCGGTGATTAAAGAGGAACAACAAAAGGATGAAGATATCTCAACTGTTCTGGGTTGGAAATTACGATTTCACAAACCATCTAGTGAAGAGTTATCCTCCTATAGTTCTACAGTCAAACACTATATAGCAGAGTGGCAATAAAACGATGTAGTAGATGACATTCTCATGCGACGATGGGAATCTGATGATGGATTGAGTTCTCAAAATTTGCAAATCCTTCCTAAGTCCCTTAGATTTGTGGTTCTTGAGCAAAAACATGACAGTAAAACAGGTGAACACCTTGGGTATAAGAAGACTCTCCATAAAATACGGGAAAGATTTTATTGGAAAGGAATGGCAACACATATTGGACATTATATAACTGCCTGTAACATCTGTAACAAGCGAAAAACGCCGATTCCAAAAAGGAAAGCTCACATGAAAATATACGGCAGTGGAGAACCAATGGAAAGAGTAGCAGCAGATATCTTGGGTCCATTACCCATCACGAGAACTGGAAACAAATACATCCTTGTAGTCTCTGATTGCTTTACCAAATGGGTTGAGGCGTTCGCTCTACCAGACCAAGAAGCAACTACAGTAGCGAGAGCTTTAGTAGAGAATTTCTTTGTGAGATTTGGTTTACCCTTGCAGTTTCATACAGATCAAGGGCGAAACTTTGATTCACAGTTAATACATGAGATGTGTAGACTCTTGGACATTAAAAAGACTCGAACTACCTCATTTCATCCTCAAAGTGACGGGCTTGTTGAAAGATTCAATAAAACACTTTGCAACATGTTGAGTTCATTTATTACTGAAAGCACTCAAGATACCTGGGATGAGTATTTACCCTATGTACTTATGGCATACAGAGCGTCAAAACACGAGAGTACACGTTTCACACCAAATCTCTTGATGATAGGTCGCGATGTTTTCTTGCCAATAGACACGATATTCCCACCAGTAAAAGAAAACAGAAAAAGTCGTGACCAGTCGGACTTTGTAAAAGAATTAGATCAAAAGTTGCAAGCCGCTTTTAAACTGACGCGTGATCATCTTAGAGTTAGCGCCTTAAATCAAAAGAAATATTATGATTACAATGGTAAAGTACACCAAGAAACACACTTTCAAGTCAGGTAGGCATATGTGTACATTCCCTTACGAAATAAAGGTGTATCTCCCAAATTCCAAAGCTATTGGAAAGAATGTACCATACTAACTCGCATGTCAGACGTCACGTACAGAATTAAAACAGATGAAAATTTCAAGACCAAGATCATTCACATAAACAAATTAAAGCCATTAAACACAAATATGTATAACAAACAAACAGCCCATGGCCGGAGATATCATTTAATGTTATGCTACAATTTTTTCTTAGAAAGTAATTATGTAAAAGTTGTATAGGTGTTTACCCTTATCATGCGCATATACTGTTGCATTCTGGGTACATTCCTGGATACCACAGGAAATTGTAGAGTTACCGTAGTCATACACCTTTGTAGATATTATCGAAAAGCAGTCGTCCCTGGAGAATGAATGATCTGAAATAAAAGTTACAAAGTCAAAAAGAAATTATTATATGAACTTAATGCTATCGAGTTAACATTTGTCCAGAGATTGGATCATGTACCAAAAAGCAGTACGCAACCCCTGTCGGCTGGTCACACCAACTGTTATATCCATAGTAGACCTCAAACGAATCGTAAACGTTAGGAACCTCAATGAACACTGTCAAACGAGCGACTCAAAATTTCATTGGTCTGACACAACTAAATAGTTTTCTAATGGTAATTTAATGTCATGTATTAGATATTGACCCTGGCTTACATCTTTATCAAGGAGTAAAAAAATCCGGTTTTCAACAATCCTGTCCTTTCAAGTTGGTTTTGTATTGTACTTTATAATTGAAATTTCCGACACTTTTCCGTATTCCCTTCCATTTACTTTGTGTTTTGATGTTTCATCAAAATAATGTTGGATGGAATAAGTGTTATAATAACCAATTGTAAATACAATGTAATTGATTAAAGATATGTAACCACTTGTAATTCAATTTTTTCCCCAAAAGTATCATTTATAATTGTTTATGTGGAATAACTGTGCAAAGAATAGCAATAACGTACGTTTTGGTCACGTGAATTAAAAATTGAGAGCAAACAGAATGAAAAGTCAGACTTTGATAGACATATTGTAACAAAACAGCTGAATTTCTTTAAACAAAGTTTATGGATGAACATTGTAAAGAACTAGGCCTATCATATATCAAAGAAGGAACAAAAATCCCTTGTGGGATCCACACTACGTACATGAAGGACACCATACGAAGTTGCCCACGGTCGCCTTGTTTATCTCGTCACAGTTACTTATGTTACATATTATATCAATTCTTTCTGTCATACGTATAATGGAGGCCAACTGTGGACTGATTGTAACGATTGGATTCTGGTATACAGTCAGAGTGGACATCGCCGAGGATTGGTTGTTCACAGCACAGCTGTAATTTCCTGAAACAAATGGATTTAGATATCAACGTCTTAATTAAATGTTGCGCTCAAGTGAAAAATACAAACACAAACATATGAATAATTACTTATAGAGACAATCTTCATTAATAGCCCAGTATATTACATTAGTTAGTCTTGAGGGGAAATTTATTGACTAGAAATTCGTGAACCTCTTGGTTCTACTGTCATGCATATGGGTTAATGAAGAGCTATTGATATGACGAAGTATATCATACTATAAAGGCTTGAATAGGGTTTTATGATAGTTTCAAAGGAGTGACCGATGGCAAGGTTCTTGTATATAACAGGGATGTATGTTGACACAAACTGTTGTTCAGGGGCAGTAAAACTAACAAGGTTCGCTGCTTTATAATTATTTATCGTCATTTTTCTGGTGCACTCGATAGCGCTTTACCTATGAGGTAAAGGAAAACGAATTATCCCGAATATATTAATGAAAACTAATAGACGCAACAGTTTTAGAGAGGTAGTGAAAAGAGAGCTTTATATAATCAAACTGTAAGTTTGACATAGTCCTGTAAAAACCAAAGAGAACAAACCAGATAGAATCTTAATTCATACCAACTAGAACACTATTGATGTTCATCCCACTCGATTATGACTAATTATTCAGGTGAAGCAAGGGTAACAAAACTAATTGCCCCTAAAATGGCCTGTATATGTTGAATTTCATGTACGATCAACAACACATTTGAAGACATATATGAAATCTGAAAATTAATTATGCATCGTGATTTTTATGACGATTTATTAAACGAGCAATAATTCTACAAATCTACAAAAAATGGGTCAACTTGAATCAATTCTACACTGGATCTGGATCATCAAATTACACTCACCAACAAAGACAGAAAATTGACATGTCATAAGGACCGACAAACGTAGAGGGAATTGAAAGTCCTCCTTGATTTGTCAATATTGACGAAAAGTTAACTCGGCATGTCGCTATTAAAGGATCTACCATTTATGCCAGGATCTTATGACGTCGTATCAGGCCTCAGCTCGCAGATCACGCGAAGATATACCTTCTGTTGTCTCGCAACAATAACGACCGGTGATTTTTTTTCAAATTGATGGTTTTTAGCAATTGTCAGATGACAAATGTACATACCTTCGTCGTACGCATCGGATATGTTCGTTATATACAATGCACTAGTGCAGTTGTCCTCAGTACAGTCCTGTAGGATATACCGGCGTGTTGTGTTGTATAACGTCATGCCATCTAGGCTCCATGTAATCATGTCATCTGTCCGTGGTATAACAGTACATGTCAGTTGTGTCGTCTCTCCCTCGTTTGCCTCCATAGCCATTTCAGATATTATAACTGAATAAAATGATATTTATCAATAGAATCGCCGCTCCTATCAATGAACAAGCATAACAAACATACCCTTACCCGAGTATCAAATATTTGAATCCTCTGAAAGGCCATACTAGACACGAAGGTGATTCTAATTTCTGTCCACCTTTGATAACACTACATGTACTAGGTAGTGGTTCATTTTTCTACCTCGTCAATTTCATACTTCTAAAAAAATTGAAAGTTATATCATTTAACAAGCTTGGTGCTTCTAGAATTTAGCTAATTATTCAGCTTTCCTGTTGCATTCAACATCTTCCAGATCCTGCTGATCTCACCCTTATATCAAACCTCTGCCAGGGTCTGCTAATCACATACAGTGAGCAGCATTCAATCTCTGCCTGCTTGTCATTTTCTGACTAATATTCAACCTCTTTCATAGTCTGCTAGTCACTCTCTGACTAACATTCGGCCTCCATTAGAGTCTGCTTACCACATTTTGACTAACATTCAGCCTGCTTATGACACAGTGACTTACATTCAACCTCTGTGAGAGACTCGTGAGCATACTCCTAATATTGAACCTCTGAGCCTTACTTCGTTGTACCTCATCATTTTATGAAAAGCAAGAGTTCTTGCTTAATTTGTATTTATCAGCAGCAGTTAAATAACTGAATTCTAAGTAACGATATATATGATACTCAATCATGATTTATCACAGTTTATACGGAAATTAAGAACGTCATACAGCATCAACAATGAAAAAACGCAGGTCACTTTAGACTTCGTCATCCATATTTCCTGTTTTTATGAGAGGTGTTCAATCGTTCGTTTTCGTTTAGTAATTTCACAACACTATATTGACAGTTGTAGTTTCGCTTATTTCAGTTTTAACTGTCCTGTATGGAATAAATAGCCTTCTTAGATAAAAATTCATTGACCCTCATATTTTAAAAAAATGGCTAAAATGAGAAAATGCGTGTTGATGTTGTCTGGTTCTGAAATTGTTTGTATGGTATGGTATGGTATGGTATCCCACTCAAGAATATTTCACTCATATGGAGACGTCACCATGTGCGGGTGAAGGGCTACAATTTTTGCCTATGCTAGGCACTGCTGGCCGTAGAGCAGGGAGGGTTCTTAAACGTGCCAAGAACTACTGTGACACGGGACCTCGGTTTTTACTGTCTCGTCCGAAAAGCTGGTAACTGATTCAAGCAATATGTACAAACTTGTATGAACGGCCATCCGCGGAGTGGCGCTGACGCGGCTCGAACCCGCATCTTCCGATTTGCAGTCGAAACGCTAACCACTTGGCCACGGAGGTCCCTCTGAAATTGTTTGGCATAGCATATAAACTTTTTGAGTTTTGAACAATAATCCTTGTTATAGTATGTGTCTAGTTGCAGATGGAAATATCGAGTAATTTAGAATGAAGCTGGTTTTCCATTATGTCAACGCTTCAAAATCAATCAATGGGAAACAGTAACACCAACAAATTCAACTACATGTACATGTTTAAGAATACATTAGTGATTACCTGTGATTACATTATTATTAGTGATTACCTGTGATTACATTATTATTAGTGATTACCTGTGATTACATTATTATTAGTGATTACCTGTGAACAAAAAAACGGAATTTGAAGATACAAAGGCGTCGTTCAAAATTTGAAAGTTGAATAATAGACAACAGTTTGGTCAAAACAAAAAGAAAAGACGCATTAAACTAAAGAAAGAGTACCTCAAGCCACACCAAAATTCAATTTAAGTTTAGGTGCTCCGAAGGGGGGAGGCAAATCCTGCTCTTTCCGCGGCAGCCGCCGTTTGAACTGTATTTGAAATCCGGAAATAACCCTAATTCAATAGTCGTAAATGTTAAAAAGGCCGGATTAGTGCACTCAAATTGCTTTAGTCACCTCTGTATGAAGGACATTTTCCTGTGATAGCCATCTTCAAAATATCTTTATATATAAACCAATAAGCCAAAAGAGCACCTGACTACTACGGTCATTCGTTTACAATTGAGTGGCCTTTATAGATACGTGTGACTGTATGTTTTAAAAGGAACATTGAGACTACATGCCTGTTTCATTGATGGGATATAAAGTTGTCGGTGTCACCGTATCTACCCATATCATGGAAGTTGTCGTTTTATTGTTACTTATCCTTGATGTGGTAGTTGTCGATGACTTAGTAATTATCGTTGTCTTGGAAGTTTCCACAGTACTACTAGCATCAGACGTCTCACTCGACGTAGTGTAATCCGTGGATAATTCAGTTGACTCCGATGCATCTGTGTTAAAATAAGAATAATATAGCGTTAAAGAAATGTTCACAACGAATGCTGAAAATGCAATGCATATAATCACCAAGCGCGTAAAAATGGTTATAAAAATCCATGAATATTCTATTTCCTTTCATATCTTTTGCTCTAATTAGGATTGAAATTATACTCGTAAAGAAGAAAAAGTGCAATATTTTGCATGTCGCAGGATTTGAAAGTTTCAACCCTATAGTTCATGGATCTAAATAAAACTATTTGAAAAAACTAAAAGATTAAGACGTAACTATCTTTTACAACGGTGTCGAGTAGGAGAACAAATTTTCGGCCGAATTTTTTCGGATACAGTAGGGGCACAAAGTTCCAACCAAATAAAACATTAATCAACATGAAATTACCACGCTGCGCGAAACCAAGATATTTCATTGTAGCCTAAGTGAATTGGTAAAACAGAAATAGTGTTACAATTTAATAAATAGTGTACATTTGTATCGGATGCATTATAACTGTGAACATTGTTCAATTTTTACCGATGTAATACTTCTGATGTGTAACTGAGAAACCCTTGGACAAAATTACTAAATAAAGAATAATTTTAAAGCTTCAATTATCTTCAAAAGTATTGAAAATCTTGATTGAATAAAAGAATATATTTAATGCTAATCTCAACCTAATTGAAGGTTGTTGTTGTTGTTGTTGTTGTTGTTGTTGCATTGTAGTTTAACGTCCCACTCAAGATTATTTCACTCATATGGAGACGTCACCGTGTGCCAGTGAAGAGCGACAAATTTTGCCTATGCTCGGCACTGCTGGCCGTAGAGCAGGGAGGGGTCTTTAACGCGCCAACACCTGCTGTGACACGGGACCTCGGTTTTTACTGTCTCGTCCGAAAAACAGGTAACTGATTCAAGCAATATGTACAAACTTGTATGAACGGCCACCTTTGCATAAAATACACCTCTCTGTAAAATTCATATTCAATTCCTGACCTTGGTTATTAAGTCTGAAGAGAGGTGACATGACTACAGAGGGCATTACTGTACACATACGTATTGTCGCCTTGTGTTATTTTCCCTCTAATGCACTTGCAAACATTTTCAACCAGTTTTGAATCGCCTACTGACGATGAGGGCGAAAGAGGTGTAACATATGGGGGCGAAACTTTCTCCGTATTCAGTATTACTTTTATCCTACAGTGGTATTTATGGACAAGATTGAATATAAGTAATAAGAGAGAAAATTGGGACGACTTGCCTGTATTAGAGTAAGGCATGTTTGTCGGAGGATAGATACTTCCTACAGCACTTGTAGCATCAGACGTCTCACTCGACGTAGTGTGATCCGTGTTTACTTCAGTTGACGCCAATGTATCTACATGTATATTGAAAAAAAATAATGGCGTTCTCATAAAATTCTGATAACGAAGACTGATAATGGAAGGCACAATGTCACTGAGGGCGATAACTGGATTAAAGTAGTTATAAAGTCATTTGGGCGAGGGTTGATATTTTTCCAACAAGAAAGATTTTAGTATAACAGGGCTTAATATAAGTGGGTCCCGATGTATAGGCAAATCCATTAATTTGGATGGAGTAAGAGTTTTAAAGGACTTATTTTCACACCATTGTTACTTATGAATATACAAATTCGACCATACATAAATCTAAATGAAAAAACTTCAATTGGAACCCAGATCTTTCTCAGTTATATGAAATTCACATATACTGCTCGCCAGAATCAGGAGACGATTTGTAACTTTAATTAATATTAAACAACAACCATGCGCGGATACAGAGGGGGGACCGGGGGTCCGGACCCCCCCCCCCCCCCTGAGATTTGTCAGAGGTGGGCCCAATGGTCATGGACCCCACCTCTGGCAATCTTATTCACATGATATATAGAAAAATTTTCGGCTCGCTTCGCTCGCCAGTCAGTCATTTCTTTATACTTTAAATTGTATCACAAATAAGATAGTTAGTTAAACAAATCAAAGTTAAATTTGTCCAAAATTTTCCGGCTCGCTTGACTCGCCGAATTTGTTAAGCAATTTATTTCATATCTTTAATACAATGTATAATTTTATTCGATATCTTAAAAAAAATTGAAAATTTCGGCTCGCTCCGCTCGCCAGTCATTCTTTGCACTTTAAATTGTATCACAAATAAAATAGACAAATCGAAGTCAAAAATGTTCCGGCTCGCTTCGCACGCCGAATTTGTTAAGCAAATTATTTCATATACATGTATTTAATATAATTAAAAAAACATCGGATCACAATTCTTTTCATTATTATGCACCACATTTTAGGTAATGATTTTCCATTGTCTTCTACCGGTAAAAACGTAGAAATCCAGGCTCCCGGCCTCTTGCCCCCCCCCCCCTTTCCGATGAAAAAAGCTGGATCCGCAAATGCGCCCCCTGGACCCCCACCAGTACGTTTCCATGGACCCACTAGGAGCCTTACGGTAGCCCCATCCCGCAGGCCTCTTGGACCCCCCTGATGAAAAAAGCTGGATCCGCGCCTGACAACGGTTCCCTGAAATCCAAAAAGGGATCACACGACCAGCCTCCCTAGTGCGAAAACACCTGTACCTTATTCGAATGAAATGAAGAATTGATTTTATTGTTTTGCCCTGACAGTAGGGAGACATGGAAATTAGTTTACCTGCAACAAGTCAGATTCCCTTCGGGGTTGCCCTCGAAAAATTATCTGGTAAACAAACCCCCATGTCTCCATACAGCCAGGGCAATAGACCCTTTAGCTGTAACTCCGGTCCAGTGATTTTTGTTGGCTAAATGATACAGACACCCGCAAAAAATAGACCTTGTCATAGAAACTGATTTTCTGTTGACGTCATTTTCCGGGAATCTGTATCACTTTGCCAACCAAAATCACAGGACCACAGTTACAGTGAACGGGTCTATAACTATATTTTATCCTGTCTTTCCCTTAAGTGACTTTTGTAGATAAGTAGTGTTGTATATGGTTAACAAATGGGGACCACGTACCTGACTCAGTGATATAATATCCAGTTGACGATGTCATGGGATTTGTCAGTGCCATGGAAGATGTCGAAGTACTCGGAGTGGTCGTGAGATTTGTGAATGTTGTTGGAGTTCTGGAATTTTTCGGTGCCTTGGGAGGTGTCGATGTTGTGGCATTTGTCAATACGGTGGGCGTTTTCAGTGTCGTGGTATTTGTCGCTATTGTGGGAGTTTTCGATATCATGGTATTTTTCGGTGCCGTGGGAGGTGTCGATGCTGCAGTTTTTGTCGATATTGTGGTATTGGTCAATGACTTTGTAGATATCGGTGTCGTAGTAGATGTCAATGACTTTTTAGATGCCATAATAGCTGTCGTTGACTCGGTTATTGAGGATGCCGTAGCTGTAGCTTTCATGGTAGTTTCCACAGTGCTGGCAAGAACAGACATTTCACTCGATACAGTGTTATCTGCATATTCTTCAATTGGTGCCGATATATCTGAATAAAATAATGTGAATTAAAGGTTACCATGTAACTGTTTTACAAAAACTGTCAGGGTATCAGCGAATCCCCTGTCAGAAATGAAGTTTCACCGCGAGGCCTCAGCCGAGCGGTGAAACGGAGATTTCTGATGGGGATTCAACGAGTTTTGTAAAATTGTCAATGGTAACCCTATTCTAATGCTCCTTACATTCTTAACTAGCGGTGTCGTGCCACGCAAAGATATCCTTCTTTTATCAATGACCAAATTGCCATGTAGGCCATTGCAATGACGTCAAAGTAATACGTAAGCAATCAAAATGTGACGTCATTTAAAAACTAGCAGTGAATCGTGAATACCCTGCGAGTTTTCAGCTTCATTGACCAATGAAATAACGCGAAATAAACACAATGCATTTGAATAAGACATTTAAAACGAATACAAGAATACTGATAACGCGGTCAAGGTCATCCAAGGCGTGACAATAGCTATATTGGCTCATATGTATACACATAATATAACCTTTGGTAATTATGCAACATTAATTTGGATAATATCATACAGTCTAACTTGAACTAGTGACCCTATGAACTACAGAAGCACTTGGAATATAATTATGGCATAAATGTATGCTTACAATAATAATTTATTCCTACACAAAAGGCCTGAATTCAGAGACCATCTGTTGTATACGACCATTTTAGCATTTTCCTGACATTCTCTCAAAACAGGTTAGGTTAGGTATTCTAAAAGGTGAAAGGATATCATTCCTCGTGTCGTTGTCAAGAAGGATCGAATAAAAATTAGTCGAAATAAAATTACCGTGCCAAGCGAAATCCGAATTTTTAGTAAGTGGCATGACAAAACAGTAACAAACAGTATTTCAAACACCAAAACATTTTACAGTTGTATAGATAAATCCAAAATTTGTTTAACTTCCATAGTCTTTATACTTCCATTACATAATTCAAAACAACTAAATGAACCCGTAAAATAAATAAATGTTGAATAAATGAATATCTGTATTTGGTTTTTTTTTTCTTTTTGGTTTTGTTTTTGTTGTTTTTTTTTATTCATTTATTTATCAATATTCCTAGCAAGCACGACAATCAAAATGGCATCTTTAGCTAGTCATTTCATCATTAGCTAGTCATTTCAATTGTTTTAGAAAGAGAGTCGTATCTCTCAAGTAGACTGCGTAGAATCAAATAGTCGTATCTCGCTTTGACAATTTTCCGATTGTTGTTTTATCCGGTAAGAAGGTTATTTTCTTCCTAATTTTCTATTAAAAGACCTGAAAATGACATTAAATTGAAGACTGAATGTTGTATCTTGTGACAAAAGAACGATATTTGACATGAGCAAAGATACTTCCCAAAAGAACTGTTTTAATTTCTATTGTCGATATTTACAAAAATATGAAAATGGGTAATGACACTCTTCTAAGCAGCCTATATGGGAGATACGATACTTGTCCGCAAAACAACTATTTACATGACCACAAAAGAGAGGTTCCATCTTAATTAGGAGACCATCTCTATAATCAGGCACGTTTAGCCAGTCACTGTGGTGATCTCAATCAAAAGGCTTCATTGCACTTAGGAGACCACATCTATAATCAAAAGAGATATTTCGTTGTGTACTAAGGAGACTGTCAGTATAACAAACAGAAACAATCTAGCCAGTCCTTGATACTAAGACATGTGTATAAATACGTTAGATGTCTAGTGCAATGTGATCTGAAAATTCATTAAAAAAGGAAATGACTGATAAGAAATAAAATATAGATTATTTGCGTGACTTATACTTGATTACTTGGATCAGATTGGAAAGATATTGAAAATATTTGTACCTATTTGTCAGCTCAAATGTATATACATGTATAAAGATAAACTAAAGTATCCGTACCTGTATACTCGTCTTCATGTAAGCCAGGCACAATACCGGAAGTAGTATACGAGGTTTGTGTTATAGCGGAAGTAACATTTGATGTGTCCCCAGTATCAGATGTATTATAAACCGTAGTGTGACCGTAATATGGGGTTGTTCCTGGTAATGCACTTGCACTGCTAGGTCGGACACTCGAATTACTTGTAGACGTGTAACTTCCAGTTAAAGTCCCGCTGACAAGTTGAAAGAATATGTAATATTCTATTATTCGATCGATCCTCATCTTGAATCTGCAAAATGCATTTAAGTACAGATCTAAAAAAAAATACCTTAAAAAATAAATGCGTCTTCTTATATCCATTTATGAATTGCTGGAATAAAATTGATGAAGTATCAAAGGATATGCGAAAATCGAATATGACAAGCCTAGAATATAACGGTCTCAACGTGGAAAACAACTGCAAAGCCCTAATGGGATGGGACCAGGCGTCCGGAAGGAGTCATCGTCCTCTACTGCCTATTTTAAAACATGGAAAAATGTCTTCTTCGGGGTATCTGATGAAATGTTTCCCAAAACTCCAAGACATACGGCCAATGTGATGCGTTTCATATTCAAAATATGTGTACGTCAGGCGCATTCATTTAAATGACTTGAGGTATGAGGTAATTACTAAAGGCAGCATGTGAAACAAAAACGTTAACATAAAATGTCTCATTACATAGTTGTAGCACATTTATAGATCGTACAAAGCTGGCGTAGGCTTCTTATCAGTACTAAATATATGAAGCAGATAATACGCGTGCAATACGCCAGATCGGGCGAACTGGATACTTTCAATTGTAAAAGTTATGTCTTGTGTTGTGTGGGCTATATAATGTACAACGGAGCGGGCAATAAACAAGAAATTACGGTACATTAATGATATTATTTTCTATAGGTTAATATATACAGGACATGTTAGTGAATAATCGACTGGTTGTATAAATTTCAAATCATTTTAGTACTGAGAGAGGAAAACCGTGCAATAGTTCAATAAGTCTGCACTTAAAGTAAGATATAATGAATTATCTAGTTTTAATTTGCTTGACTTTTCAATCAAAAAACATGATGTGCGACACGATTCTGAAAGTACCAAGCCAATGAACAATCACGCCAAGGCCAGATCAAAATGCCTCAATCATTTTACAGTAAAAGAAGTTTTGCTGAGAACTTAGCGATGACAGACGCCGATAACTATGACGGCTGAAAAGTGAATACAATGGTTTTGTGGTCGTAAGCGTCATTTAAAATATATTGTAGCATGTGGATCGTCTGTTTGTTGAAATGAAATATCCTGTAGCATATGGATCGTCCGTTTGAGTATATGAAATATCTAGCAGCATTAAGATCACCCGTGTGGGTGTATAAAATATCTTGTAGCATATGGATCGCCCGTGAGGGCATATGAAATACCCTGTAGCATATGGATCGCCCGTTTGATCATATGAAATATCTTGCAGCATTAAGATCGCCCGTGTGGGCGTATAAAATATCTTGTAGCATATGGATCGCCCGTGAGGGCATATGAAATACCCTGTAGCATATGGATTGCCCGTTTCATCATATAAAATATCTTGCAGCATTAAGATCACCCGCGTGAGCGTATAAAATATCTTGTAGCATGTGGATCGTCTGTATGAGTATATGAAATATCTTGTAGCATATGGATCGCCCGTGAGGGTATATGAAATATCTTGCAGCGTAATAATCTCGAAGATGGGTTTATGATTTTGTTTGTGGTCCGGGTTGAGAATAAAAAATATATAGCTCATCGTGTGTGGAGTACCTGAACACAGAATTGCTAATAGCTTGTGACCTGTGGCCCGTTTGAGCATATAAAATTCCTCGCAGACTGTCGCCCGGGTGAACATATGAAATAGCTTGTAGCATGTTTGCAAGTTGAGCACGACAATAGCTTGTAGTCTATGAACAGGGTAAGTTTATGAAAAGGCATATTTATATAGATAAATCTAAGGCCAACCGTATATATCAAAGCATCCGTCCACACAATGTACATGTACTTTGGTGTTTAATCATGATTTTTAAAAGGAAGTAGAGTTGCCTGATCTACAGAATATCATATTTAATTTTATATTTTCTGAAAAAGGATACCAATTTATAATTTAGTATGAAATACAGTGCTGGCACCTGATATAAAATTTGAAAACCAATATAATTATATAACGTAATACATTATACCCCCACCACGCTATAGATAACATAGAAAAGAAGGAATTTATTATATGTATTTTAGGTATTTTCACTACCTATATGTTGTGCTTATCAATCTGAAAATCAATATCTAAAACTAATTGATATATCTTATCCTACCAACAACATATTCCTGACCGGAAAACATCAAAGGTGGGGCAATGGGTATATATTCTATGTTATTTACTGGTAAAAAGACATGTCGAACCTTATATTCAGTTTGCAAAAAAACTTATGAACTCATATATGGCTGTAAAATTTAAACATAATTTAAGATAAATATAATCCAATTTCCTCCGAAGGGAAGTATCCTTGTACAAACATAATACTTTTTTCCACAAAATTTCAATAAAAGTTCAATGATACTTTTCAATATACGCATGTAAAAATATGTAAGAACCAGTGTAACTGTCGCCATCCACTTTATAAAGGCGAAGTGCTCGAAATTTTGTGGAAAAAAGAGTGTTTTATTATATTTGTATAGTTCATGTATTATATTTGCATTAATTTAATTTTCCTAAATTCTGCCGTAATTCCACCTGATCCCGAAACGTGTCATCGTTTATTTTAACTTAATTTCAGTTTGATCTAAGAACTATGTATATATGTAGGTAGGTAGGTAGGGGTGAAGGTATGTTTTGACTATTTTTAGTATCATTATTTCCTTGTAATTATTATATAAATAAATCGCTAACATAACCAACGACATGCACAAAAATGAAAACAAATTTTCAGGACGACCTTTCCTTTCAAGACGAAATACTGTACATGACAAACTGGGAAACACCAACTCACAGACATATATATTCATACATACACACATTCACAATCTAAATAAGAAGATGCTACACGAGCAAGTGTTAATATCGAGATGTTCAAAGCGGAATATACAGTAATTTGGTGAAAAAGTTACACAAGAATTACAAAAGAATAACTGTAGAAATTAGAATATTTATTGGTTACAAGCAAATTTTCCAAAAGCAAATGCATCCGGATATCTGAAGCAACACCTCTATAATAATAATGATAATAATAATAATAATAATAATAATAATAATCTCTCCTCTATAATAATAATAATAATAATAATAATAATAATAATGATAATAATAATAATAATAATAATCTCTCCTCTATAATAATAATAATAATAATAATAATAATAATGATAATAATAATAATAATCTCTCCTCTATAATAATAATAATAATAATAATAATAATAATCTCTCCTCTATAATAAT
>JACSZP010010723.1:0-12501 GCA_016161895.1 Pinna nobilis
AAGCAATCAAAATTCAAAAACCGAACTACAGACAAAACCATGGTCAAAATAAAAACCGACAACATTACAAACAGCAATCCACACGCAAACATATATACATTATAACTAAAAATAGTAACACGAGCCCCACTAAAAACCGGGGGTGAGTTCAGGTGCTCCAGAAGCGTAAGCAACTCTTGTCCCATCAGAGAAACTTAGAGATTGGTGAAGATATGACTTCGTTAGAATAATGGTTATATTAGTACACACGAGAAATATATATTCCACAGACAAGTGGTATAAAATAGGCAGGTTGTACTTAATACTCCATAATATCTTATCTCACTTCTGAATTTTAATAAGTGCATCATGCACGAATGTTTATATAGGGAGCATTCGAACTACCGTGAATCACCGTTATGATCCTGCAAGTATCTCAAATCTACTTCCAGTTTGAAATTTACACAGATAGTCCCAATAGCAAAATCAGTAAAAACGCCCATCTAGTGTGTGGAGGGTCCTAGGTTTGATTCCCGGTCTGTTGGCAATTTTTCTCCAATTATGCTACATACGATACTCTGTGGCATGTTTAAACAGTATCTTGAATTTCCTTACTCAAAATAAAGTTAATGCGCTAACACATAAGGATATTCCATATATGTTGCATACGCTGTGAAGGTTAATATGAAAACGGAAGTATACATGTTGAACAAAATTGGAAAGGTCACAATGAATGCTGAATCCTAACGGTAATCCGGACTAACTCGAAAGTCTCCTATTTGAGCCCGTCATTTTATACTTTACAGCCAATAATTTATGTGGTTGAAGAAGCGAGTTTTGATCTAAATAAGATGGCCAAAAACAACAACAGAAAATTGTGCTGGATTGCGTTCTAAGGTACATGTACATGCTTACAGAAACATTTTTATAGAATATTGTGAAGTCAATACCGGGGACCATTTGCCCAATGGATAATACATAGCCGCCATGAAAAGTAAAAAAGGAAAAATAAAACAAAGATTAGAATAAAGGTCTCTTGAATATATTAACATAAATGGTCTGCGGGATCTGGTGTCAAGGAAGAATGACGATTTTCCATACAGCATATCCATCGTGAAGTCGGTATCAAAATAAAAAGAAAAACGAAATTTAAAATGAGTATGGCAATAAGTCTTTTGACAATTTAAAACCAAATATTGTGTGAGATTTGGTGCTAGGGATGAATCTTATATCAAAAATTTGCTTTTGAAGTCATTGTCATTATATATATATATATATATATATATTCAACTAATTTCACTATAACATTGCCATATTAACCAGGAGGGAATATGCATGTGGGTTGGGGGCATCTTTGGGCGAAAGGTTAGGGTATGGTATGGTATCGTTGTTTAACGTCCCACTCAAGAATATTTCACTCATATAGAGACGTCACCGTGTGCCGGTGACGGGCTACAAATTTTGCCTACGCTCGGCACTTCTGGCCCTAGAGCAGGGAGGGTTCTTTACCATGCCAACACCTACTGTGACACGGAACCTCGGTTTTTACTGTCTCATCCGAAAGACAGGGACGGCCAACCGCGGAGTGGCGCTACGCGGCTCGAACCCGGATCTTTCGATTCGCAGTCGAACACGCTAACCACTCGGCCACGGAATCCGGCGAAAGGTTAGAGCATTGCTCTTTAAAATATTTGGTTTGTCAACTCTGGTCAGCTCAGGTTTGAACATCGCTGTTACTGAGATGCCGCGGTCGGAGCAAGAGTTGCTTACCCTTTCGGGGCACCTGAACTCACCAGCGGTTTTTAGTAGGGTTCGTGTTACTCTATTTTTGTTATTATGTGCATTGCTATTTGTTGTGTTGTCAAAATGTTTTGTTTTGGCCATGGTGTTGTCTTTTTTTTCGATTTTTGAATTTAGAATGTCTTCTTAATATCATCATATATCCCTCTTTTTAACCTAAGTTGATTTTGTGAGAAAGTTTGCAAGTTTATTTGTAGGGAGAACTGTGGTCTCTATGGGTAAACATGTATTAGTGACCGAATTTTCTGATTCACAAAAAAAAACGTCTCGCTAGTTAAACCATATCACTGAAATATTGTCGTATAATAGTGCAAAACACTATGAAAACAAGTAACAAAATCCATAAAACAGTAATGTGTTACGCTTTTTCTGAGGTGTAATTATTTATACTACTACATACTATACAGAATTCACGTAAAAATACAAGTACAGAATGATATAAGTAGGTTCAATGTTCTCATCAGACTTATTATAAACCGAAACGGCGACTAACAAACTTGATAACCTTGTTAAAATGTGCAAGCTGTAAACTGCATAAAAATAACACGGTTCATCAAGAACATTGTCCTCACGATTCACACTCTGTCTCTACGATAAAAGAGTTCACTCAACCGTGTCTTCAAATGACCGTGAAGTTTAAGATACATTTTTCTCGCATCTACATGTTTAATATGTCAGTTCGTTTGATTCTTTTCCATGACACATTTTGAATTCCCAAGCATATGAATCATTTGTGTCGTAGTTTTTTGCCAAGACGGCTCTCAATTTTTTGTTCTTGGGGTGTGTGTGTGTGTGTGTTTTTCAATATTGAAATAAACTTATTCAATATAAGAATGTAGAATTTATAAAAATAATAATATTGAAGTGAAGAAGTTGGTGTTTTGAAGAAAAAAAATTATTCCGGGAATTTTAAAACAAAACAGTTCAAACACTTGCAGATCACAAAAGCTTTGATACACTTTTTTACTAGATTGTTTGGTGTTTATATTGCTGTTTAAACGTTCTACTCAAGAATGTTTCAAACAGGTCTGTGCAGAGACGTCAACGATTGTTGGCACTGGTCAATGAAGAACCACAAATTTTGCTCTGTGCTGGACACTGGGTCATAAAGTAGTGGGGTTTTTTTTATATGCCGAGTTATTTTGACACGGGACTTTTTTCTGTTTCAGTCGAAGGACAACCAAACCCAGTCGCTTTTGCCGAGGGAAGCCGAATCCACAAGCTCGCGATTTTTTTTTCGTCTTGTACGCAATGGTGCCTAGGCTTTTTTAAAAAATAAGTTATCTAGAAAATGGCGTAGCCTATCCTTTTTGTTTTTCCCATTTCATCTTGTTAAAGAGTCACAAGCAGTCGGCGTGTGCTTATAATGTTAATTGTAATTTGAAAATTCCCATCTCCCTATCAAATTTTGTCTGGATTATTTGTGTCTGCATTTACAGGGCTCAAATCTATATGTTCCTACTAAGGTATCGTCTTTGAATTGTTAGAACGCCGTTGTCTGTATTGTTCATATAAAGAATACAGTTAGCAAAATTTCTGAAGGTGAATTCAAACAATACTTTAAATTCAGTTTACACAAATCTCATTTTTTTAAATTTTGATGTGCAGTATATCCATTATGTCACCATATGATTCAGGTCAATACAGTATATTTAACTTAACGTCCAATTACAAAAATTCCTCAACTGCTTTGTTACATATGCATACCAAGTAAGTTTAAAACATATTTTCAGAAGAAAGCATTTTCCTTGATTGCATTTACGTCTTTTTCATTGAAATGTATCTTGTTAATTTCTTTTCTGAAGTAAATTCCAATGAACATTGACTTATAACCTAATCAACCCCTGCAAAGAGATTCAACGATTCATGATTTCGTTATTATTTGAAATTTTGTGTTGATTTTGCATTGAATCAAAAATTGCACAAGGCGCTTAAATGTAATGAATGTGTATCAAACTTGTGACAGTCCTTAGTGAAATATATGTACCTTTTCGTATGTGACACTTGGCAAGGCCAATGTCACTCTTAAAAAGTCATCCCAACACGAGTTTTTATTCTTCGCTCTTTCTCCTTTTTTTTCATTTTTTTTAAATTATGGCGGAAGTCATCAGGTGGGCTAGTAAATGGATGCTTTCGACAGGTGAACTAAATAACCCCACTCATTTTCTTTTATGTGGAGAAATCCTCCCAGAAACAAGCGATTTCCTGCCTTTAATGTTGGCAAAGGTTAAGTAATGACCAACCTATACTGCACGGAAAACTCAGTTACCTAACAACAATAATAAAGAAAAAATGCGGTTAAACAGAACTTTATATTTAAAAAAATATCTTTTTTAAAGATTTGATTTAATGAAAAGGTGACAAATTGCTCATTACTTAATTATCTTTTTCTCTTTGTCGTGGTAATTCTGGGGTTTTTATAGTCTGTCATACCATTTTTCACTGAAGTTATGTGCAAGATCGGCTGTCATAGTGTGCAAAGGGATTTTTGTGTGTCAGTTATTTTGCATTCCATAAATGCTTTTTTCTTTATTTTGCTATATTCGTGTTATTTTCTTTATTTTGTAATATCTGTTCTATTTTCGTTTTGTTTTTTGTTGCTGTATTCGTGATATTTTCTTCCTTTTGTCCTATTCGTGCTTTTTTCTCTCTTTTTCCATGTTCGTGTTTTTTTTCTTTATTTTCCAATATCTGTGCTATTTCTTTATTTTTTTTTTATATTCGTGCTATTTTCGTTATTTTGCTATATTCGTGCTATTTTCGTCATTTTGCTATATTCGTGATATTTTCTTTATTTAGCTATTGTCCTGATATTTTCTTTATATTCTATACCTATGCTATTTTTGTTATTTTGCTATATTCATGCTATTTTGTTTTTAACATGCTTTATTCGTTTATTTGCTATATTCCTGCTTTTTCATTATTTTGCTACATTCGCTTTTTTGCTATATTCTTATCGTGGTCCTTCTGCTTTGTACTGCCAATAGTAACAAATTGCATCATGTACCTACCTTATTGTCTACCGGTTTTTGTACCCACGGTATAAAAATAAGAATATGGGTATTTTTTGATTTTTTGTTTGTTTTTTTTGTTTGTTTTTTTTGTTTGTTTTTTTGTCGGTGATAGACGAACATAAAAAAAAAATAAAACTGGCAAAAGCCAGAACTTGAATGGCAATTGATTTAGTCTTTATATTTCACAAGAGTATTTTTTCTTGTAAGACCTTTTACTATAACTGATTTACAGATATCCATATTGTTTGACAAACTTTCAGAAAAATAAAACATTTACATTGGCCGCAACTGGTAAGGTTATTTAGACGTACAAAGGGGAGGTAACTTCTTGCACTCATTCATACACAATATGAACATATAACATTATTTAGAATCAGAAGAAAGTTCAACAGGTAATATTTGGTACCAAGTTAAGGTGGACATGCTATAGATGTGTTTCCATTAGCATTATTTTCCAAGAGTTATTCCCCTTCGGCGGCCATTTGTTGTGCCAATGTGTATATTTTCCTGCATAAGTTAGCAAAATTCGATTGCATAGTAATAATGAAAAAACATCATAATTTTCATCAAAAGGCGTTGTTTAGATTAATGTAGACCTGAAATAAATATTAAACTCTCTAAACAAGTTTTTAAAACTATCTAAACCTAAGAATACTTCATTGAATTTGGCTGACTTATGCAGCAAAATATCACACGTTGACCCAACAAATGGCCGTCGAAGGGAAATAACTCTTGGAAAATAATGCTAATGGAAACCCATCTATACTTGGCATCAGAACATGGACATGGACACCAAAATAGGTTTATAAGAGATAATATATAGACATCACACTTACAGGTATACCTATGTGTATATTCAAGGGAGATAAGTATAGTACATGCATACATAAAATGATGAGTAAAGGCTATCGATTAAAATCAAATGAATATGTGTTGCAAGAAGTGCAGGGTTGGACTTCAATCGGTATATACATTATGAAGAGACCTGCATATGAAAAATAGAAAATATTTTAAGAAAATTATCGTTTCTGGATATTCCGTGTAATTCCCTTACGTAGTCTACTGTGAATAAATCCAATCACCTATAAAATTAAAAGTGGAAACACATATCGATACCGATCCCAAAACTAACCCTTAAAAAATCATGATCCCAGACTTACCGGGATTCAAGATATTGGTTTCAGTCCAAAATTTGAAGAAAATAAAATAGTTGAAAAGGTTAAGATTTTTAGATCAAAGGGCAGTAACTCTTCCTGTAAAGAACGGTGGATTATTGACTGTCTCAGAAAAGCTTGGGTAGCATTCCTTAACAGGCAAATTTAAATTAAAACAAAATGGGAGACCATACGTCACTCCCTTGTTCAAGTCCTATCGTTTACTGATGTGTATAAACGAACAAGTTTGTGAACGTTAAAGAGAACTGATTTAACACAGAGAGAGAGAGAGAGAGAGAGAGAGAGAGAGAGAGAGAGAGAACTAATAAGCAATCCATACGAGATCGTTGCAAGATCGATTAATTTTGCTTTTAAAAATCCGCGTATGATATCGTCGACTTTAACGCGAATAAAGTTAAGACTTATCTTTAAGCCGATTGCAATCTTGATACGAGACGATATGAAAACAAAACCAAAGGTATGTACCTAGCCTCTTTGATTGACAGGTGAAATAGACAATCTTAGCTCTAGTGTCACGAGAGTCGACTATTACATCGATTAGATTTGATACAAATTTTATTGATACACTTTTAAGATGTCTTAGGCGTCAACTGGACGAGAAAATTTGAAAAATATTGACCGCAGTGCAAACAGAGATTTGCGCACATGTCAAGGGTTGTCGTACTTAAAGGGGAAACTCGTCTGCTTCGGATTGGAGATACGTCGCACTCCCACGGAGAGCTAATAAATTATTTCGCAAAACTTCAGATCTGGTGACTGCTCACCCTAAAACTGCCGACAATGGCGTTTCTTGTCAAATACATGTGAAGTTCGTATGAGACTCGCTATCGGTGATTTGGCGGCTGATGTAAAAAACGCCTAGAGGATTTGAACCCATAACCATACAATCTTAAGACTTTCAAGCTATCCGCAGAGACACCACGACTCTCGGAAAGGATCCATCCATCTACCTATCTATCTATCTATCTATCTATCTATCTATCTATCTATCTATCTATCTATCTATCATATTTGGTGATTAAAACTGCAGACACACGGTGACGTCTCGATATGAGTGAAATATTCTTGAGTGGGACGTTAAACAACAATACCAATACCAATACAATCTAATATATATTAAACAACTTCTAATAAGTATACTTAGAGTCTAATTCATATCGACAAAGTATAAGACTATTTTTTCCGTTCTTAATTTGTTTCTCAATTATTTCTTATAAATTTGGATTTAGATTCGGGGCGGGTGGAACCGGTCAGCAGGGGGAGCTAACTCCTCCTGATCCCACCTAAGGGTTTTCAGAGTTTGTCTAATATTTACCATATTTAGTCTCCTGATTCTTCAGGCGATTGATACCTCGGTATCTGTGAATTTCATGTTCATTTTGAGCCATCCGTGAGCATTTTGATTTTACCAAGTGTTCTAAACAATTTACAGAATAGATTCTACCCGCTATATAGAACATGAATAAGGATAGGTCATGGAGATGTGGGATCTTATAAAGTGATACTGGGTAGGTACTGTTTAGTTAGAGTTACTTTGTCTCAGTCGGAGATTAAGAAAAAGTATGTTTGAACATTTGTGAAGCGGGGTTCTTTTCAATTTTTCACATTTTGTTCTTTGTTATAGAATTTCCATATTGTGATGGTATCGAATTTACTTGAATATATATATATAAGATTAATAATCAATAATTATCAATAGAGTTGAAGTTATAATGTGTCCAAAAAGACAGCATTCAGATTTCATACAATTACGACTTGCGAGTGATTTGTATCGTCATATTTTTGCGAAAAAGTTGGCTGGTCTTGAAGCGATCACTTGTGTGGGGCTACGACTGGATTTCAGCAAAAAATATTGGAGTTTTTATTAAGATTATGAAAACAATATATGTAATTGAAAATATTTTTCACTAGTGCTTCAAATTCTAAATCCATACAGAAATATAAAACACTTGCATGTGACTTCACTTTGCCGATAGAACGAGACATTTTACTGTGATTTTTTTGTATTGTCACTATAATATGTTACATAGAAATTTACTTTAACGTTTATGTCCATGTCCAATTTGTATCTAATAAATCAAAATAAAGATGTTGGGAAGGACCCTTATTTTGTTCCTATCACTATATTAAAAATTAGCAGGCTAGCACCGTTAATCGTGGAATGTATCCGAATTCTAAGAGTGTTTTGAAAACAAAATGAATCTGTAATTAGTACATGTTTAAGGTGGTAACTTTTGCATCAATAATTAATGATAGGAAACATTTTATGAATGTTTATTAAACCAGAGGTATTAGAAATTAACAACTAGGGTCCTATTTTTTGTTTGTCAAGGGGTATCTGTACCGAATTATGATAGTATTGCTGAAATTATTTATCACAGATTTTGATACTGCAATCATGCGTTATGCTTTAATGGCTGTATTAAGCACGATCTTTATATTGATATGGAACCCACTCTCAGGAATGCTAGATGATATCCTGGAGCACCACGAGTTCCGGTGACTGCCTTTTGCTATTCAGATCAAAAACGCATAATATTTTAAACAGATATTGAAATTTTACTGAACTCAAGGGGTTTCCGACAAACATTTGCGACGGGCATGGAATATCCTATGGGAATCTGATTCCTTCTGGACACCTGGTCCCATCCAATAAGGATTTGCAAATGATTTTACGTTGCGATTCTAATTATTCATAACTTGTCATATAAATTAGGACTTGGGTTTTCTAACACTCCTTGGTACTTGTACAATTTTATGTCTTAATGTACAAATAACAATCTTGAAATGATAATAACTGGTTTGGGCTTAACTAAAGTTCAACGAGGCCATTGCTGGTGAATTTGGTTTATCATATTATGATTCCATAAAATTTAATTCTAATTTCTTAGTAACGTTTGTTAAATATTAAGCTTGACTTAAGCATTGCATGCCTCGGTATATCCCGGTCACTTGGTCCTTTTCCGTTGAGGATTTACTGTGTTTTTATATCCATCGCTACTTCTGCAAATTTACTTTATTGCTTCAAACTATACAATACAATTTACTAGAAAAGCACAAACAATTAGCTTCATACAATATTCATAATCGGTTAATATTTGGGTATGGCAGTGGTAAAAGTTATGGAACATTATTTGAAAAAAAAACCAAACGCTGAGGGACATAAATAAAATGCGAATAAACATTTGCATTGATATCGTCCATATTTCATAATAATATGCATCTCAAATTTCATATTGTTCAATTTAAATCTAATTAGTAAGTCTGGTGTTTTGAATCAAATGTAAAATATTGATGACATAACTCCAAACCTATGGTATTAACTACACATTTAATTGGTGCCTCTCACCGTTTGTTGCTATTTATAATTAAAGCAAAATTACGGGAGGTTTTGTATAAGCATATCCTTTGTGTATCATTAACATAACATAACAGATTCAAACGAATGATCATAAACGAATACATTTTAATGCAAAGTGTCTTGGGAGGTGATACAAAAATCCCGAAATTGTGTTACAATTACAAAAGGTACAGCTCAGGTACAGCGATAAATGATTGGTTCTTTCTGCATACGCTTTTTCATTGCGTCACACAGTAATTTCAACTTCCTTTTAAAGTCCATGAATCGGTTCGATTGAAAAATGAATTCCAAAAAGTCATATTAGATTTGCACATGACTTGCGGTGCAGGTAGATGTTTGCAAAAATTGGGGTTGAAAAGTGTAAAGCAAATAAATCGTGCATCTAATTTTGAAATGCATAATAGTTATAAGTTGAGTACTAATTTCAGCTCTTACGTTATAGAAAGTAAAAGAAACGAATAGAAAATGTGTAGGAAAAAGGCAATAATCGCAAGATGACAGAACGTATGCAATTGATACCTGTACCTTGATTGATCAATTCCACAGAATGAAAGTACATGTACATGGGTCTGAAAAAATGACATAGTTTTTCTTTTGCAAGATACAAATAACAGAGGGTCGATTATGAAAGTAACAGGCGAAACAAAAGTTCTTATATTTTCGTTTTCCTCTTTCGGTGATTGGGCTGGGGTTAGGGGATACGCCACATTTGACGATGATTTGGTCATATTATGGCGATCAATCATCGCCTAAAGAAGGAAAGACACTTGTAATACATATTTATAGCGAGGAAGATCGTAGGGTGTCTGCACGTAAACCGGCAAATAATTGCCACATAATGACATAATTAACCTAGGTCCAAGTAAGACTCCAACCTGCGCTGGCTAAAGTCGGAGACTAGATGGTTTATATTATATCGCACTAAACATCCATAGAAACCTCTATTTAACATTATGCCTCTATATGTATTTGAATTCTGCTCTTAAGATGTGCCCTGCGTATCAGCATTTATTGTCTTTGTTTTTCACATTCATTAATGCACAGATGGTATGAAGAATCGAATCAGACAAAATGAAAGACAAAAATACGAAGAAACCTTAAAGTCTTCAGTCCTCAAACAGGGTGGTATCTGATACCCCAAAATAGTAATCTTCTGTTGCAAGCACGCATCGCTCGTCACATAGTTCCGCTTGATAAGGTTGGCATATTTCGTTTCATTCAGGAGTGTGTATTGTAAAAAATAGAACATCTGAAAAAGACATGATACAACATAAACACATGAATAATCTGCAGGATTTTGTATTTGTTCATACGACATTGTCCGATAAGATATATAATCAGATGAACAAAGGACAATTAAGGGCTCTGAAAATTCATGGGTGTGATCAAATGCCATGGACGAGAAAACATCAGAAGAAAGCGGCGTAAAACACCGTGAAAAGACCAAACTTCAACTTAAATCTACTTAGTGTTTCATGTTGGTTTATCAAGACTAAGTGTAGGAAAATGAGAAATTCAACATAAATCAGGTTTAATCATCTGGTCATTATTTTTCAAGCAGAAACATGCAAACAGAAACGGTCGCGTTATCCTAACGATTAAGTTCATATTCGGTACATTTTTCTACAAAGTGACTGTAAGTTCGACCATGTCAATATCAATTAGAGTCGTATTATGATTATACTAGCCATCAAGTTTTAAATGTAAAATGAGCGGAGTACGGGCCGACCGTCATGAGAAAATGTGCGCACGTCGTAACGTAACGATGACCATTTGAATCGATACTAAATATCAATAGGTCTTACAAGTGCTAATTGAGTAAATTACTCATTAACGATAATAGCAATTATATACTACACTTCTGCTTGTTCATCTGCCTGTAGGAACTTCTAGTGTACACAAAGGCGGACAATCATTAAATGAATAATTAATCCCTTATCGATTTACGATCCAGTATCTGTTTAGGCTCCAGATCTGGATTATAAAGTGGGCTTGATTTGATTGCTTGTCTTGGCTCTTAGCATGTGGACATAGATGTATGTAGATGTTAACTAATTGCTATAATTCTTTCAAGAAGGATACACATCTGAGAACTGGAAATCTGTATCCACTTGTGTTGTGTCATTTTGAGGAAAATAGTTTTGCGCATGATTGACAAAACAGCTGAATATTACTTGATACCTACATGTATACCTTGCGTACAACTCAAGTCCTACAATAGTATTGAAACATAGGAAATGCTTATAAAATTGCTGATAATAATTGATATCATAATTAGCATTAGAATTAATTGTACACTTGTAATAGTAATAGTAATATAATAAAACGTATTAGTACTAATAATAGTATTATTATTATATTCATCATTATCATGTGGTAGTAGTAGTAGAAGCAGTAGCACCAGCGGCGGCAGGAGCAGCAGCAGCAGTAGTAGTAATAGTAGTAGTAGTAGTAGTGTTACATTAAAAGTTTACTTTATTAAAGTTAAACTTTATAGATAAGTTTAACTTTAATAAAGTAAACTTTTAATGTAACAGTAGTACTAGTAGTGGGCCTCCGTGGCCGAGTGGTTAGCGTGTTCGACTTCGAGCCGAGGGGTCCGGGGTTCGATTCCCGCAGCGCCACTCCGCGGTTGGCCGTCCCTGTCTTTTGGATGAGACACTAAAAACCGAGGTCCCGTGTCACAGAAGGTATTGGCACGTGAAAGAACCCTCCCTGCTCTACGGCCAGCAGTGCCGAGCACAAGCAAAATTTGTCGCCCTTCACCGGCACACGATGACGTCTCCATATGAGTGAAATATTCTTGAGTGGGACGTTAAACAACAACGCAACAACAACAACAGTAGTAGTGGTAGTAGTAGTAGTAGTCGTAGTAGTAGATAACTTGTGTATAAAGCTTAAGCTTTACATTGCAAAAATGTTTTTACTTTCCTCTTTTACTAATTATACTGTCCGTACAATGACCACGAAATGTTGGTTTTCTTTCCGATAGGGGTCATTGTCTCATTCGTAAAAGTTTTCTTCTACCATCACTTTGTAACGCCAAATGTTATTTTTCATAACTTTATTGTCCTCACTAAAGAAAAAACGGAGTTGAAGTGCTCTGTCAATCCTTTTAATAGATAACCGTGAGGTTTTTTCCCTTATATGTAAAGTCACAAAAGTCAAAGTC
>JACSZP010010738.1:0-14297 GCA_016161895.1 Pinna nobilis
TATAAGTTTGGTTTGGACATGCCGATTTAAAGCCAATCAGTGGTTTACTTAGTCATAAGATGTACAAAAAGTGGTCAGTGTGTCATCAAATAAGCGGACAATTTTATAAATTATAAACATTAAGTGTAACAGCAAATTTTATTTCTTACTATTATGATTTAAATTTTTTATATCATATTGATCTAGTAAAATACCTTCATTGCTAGTGTAACTACCTCTTGATAGGCTTAGGTTGAGATTAGGTCCTGCTTTTAAGTTAGCCTACTTTTTTCGTAAATCCTGAGTTTACCATAGTAAATTTGAGAATCAAGCACTCATAAAAAAAATTCCTGGTTTTTTAAAGGGTCATTTGATTATGGATTAAACATTTGTGTACCTTGCAGATAAGTTTCATATCATGGATTTTACAAAAGAACCAACTCAATATCAGGACACAATTTTGTCCCCCCCCCCTCAAATAAAATGAAATAAGATAAAGTAACATGCCTATAAAAACTTGAAAAGTGTGACTAAGGATGGTAAAATGTTGAGACAAGTCTGATGGAATTTCAAAATTTGGTAACCACATCAAAGCAACAGCAACAAAGTTTGGGAATGAAAAGGAAATTTGTTTTATAGACAAGCCTTGATTTGGTTCTTCTAATGACTTATAGTTTTATACAAGTGGCACATTACATGTACCTAAAACAATGATCACTTTTCTGTATATAAAGATAAATGACAAAGTTGTGAAGATACGTTTGTACACAATCATTAATTGTAAGCAAAGATTTGATACATGAAACTAAACTCTTTTTCAACTTGAGAGTCAAAAGATGCTCAACATAGCACTCATATCCATATATTGTCAACCTAAAGCATGCAAGATGTGTCATGATTTTTTTTATTGTTATATTATTAAAATTTTGTTTGATTTTAGGTAACCTTTAACCCAAGGCAATTTCTTGTAAATCAGCAAGACCTTGATTTTGCTGATGCACTTGCTGCAGACAGAGAACAGGTTTGTTTATTTATTGACTATAATATAATAATGATAACAATAATATAAAAAATTGTCAACTTAACAGTAAATATTTCAAGCAAAAGTTCAGAGTTGAAAATCACAACTCAAGATATGCCTCAAAATGATAAAATACTGTAATTCCCTTTACATTACTTTTCAAAAATAACACAATAAATCAATTATTTATATATATCAAGAGTTGTTCAGGTTATGGTGTCTCTTTTTCTTTATACATATTACTTCCTGGTGTTTTGAGAATTCATAAATATTGTTGACATCTGTATATTTACTTTATTATTGATAACATGTTTTTGTTTTATTGATAGGAAGAGTCCAGACAAACAGCCAGAATTCGCAGAACTTTGGAACGGCAAGAGAGAAGACGGCGTAGAGATAGATTTAAAGGGGATTTGGAGCAGGTTTGTATTTTTTATAATAGTAGTCATTATTATTGTTTAAGTAATTGCACACACGTTTTGAAATCTCATTTCCAAGAATTTTTTATAAAATATTGTCGGATTGAGTAACCTTTTGATTATCATGTAATAATGTTTAACTAATATTGAGTTATGACAAGCTTCAAAGCCAAATTGTTTTCTCTAAGTATTTTGGCAAATATCAACAATATTTCATGACAGTTGGGGCTTTATTTTTTTCAAATTTGTCCTGGTCAAAAAAGGATTTATAAAACTCCATCTGGTTTCCTTGGATTTTACTATATAGGAGAGAAAGTACTTACTCCAGTCAAGCCGTATATGCACAACATTAATGTCCCTAGAAACATCATCTACCTTCTCTTTTCATAACTTTATTATAACATATATAATATAATATGCATAGATTATAATAATACAAGAGGTTCATGGGACTGAACAGACACCTGAGTGAAATCAATTAATACCCAGATTTTCCCCCTTTTGGAGCTCCTACAGGTATATGACCCCTATCATTTGCAACCATTTTGTGACTTCCTTTGTGAATATTTTCATCAAACCTTTGATCTTGAAATTTTGTCTTTGATAATTTTTTGCAACTTCTTGTGCATCCATGGATATAAACTGTCAGTTGGTTTTGAGTTAACAAGTCATTTGTTTAATAATAGTTCTTTTTGCCCACCCCTGATCCTAAATTCCTGCTTCCTGGAACATAAATTTCACAAAACAAGTCAATGGATTTATAGTCTTTCTCAAATTCTATTTGATTTTGCATTACAATGCATAGAAGAAATGAAGATTTTGTAAGATTAAAACATTATCACTATATGGCCATATTGGCCCCACCCAATCTACAACATTTAGTGCAGTGCAGAAAGCTTTATGTGGGTAAAATGTTTGTAGTTTAAAGAATGAAAAAAAAATTCTTTAAATAGAAAAAACAATCCAAACTGAAAAAAAAACCAATTCTTTGTACTACTGCCGGAAACAATAAATATTACATGGTGTAATTTTTATGTTAAATTTCACTATGGTTATTTTTCATTTGACAATGAAAATAAAAAATTAAAACATTAAAGAAAAATGTTTATTCTACAATATTTATAACCAACTCTTTCACAAGTTAAAGGCTTCTATTGAAATGTATGATGCTGTCACTCATATCATTTATTTATTTATTTTTTGTATATTTAGGGTATGCAAGCATCTAGCTCTGAGGAAGAATCTTGTGAACAGGAGGAACCAGAACAAATCAACTTTTTGAAAGTTCATGGTAATAAAAATCACATAAATTTGCTAGTTTTAATTTTATTAGAATTATCTTGAATTGTGCTTCATAGCCTTAGTTTAATTAAATTAAATATGTTAGGCTAAATAAAATTGATTCCTTGTTTCTTGGGTCTGCATGCATTTGATTGTGCCAATGAAATTATTTTAACTTTGTTGACTTTCTGTAATTATTTGATTTAAAGAACTTCTTAATTCTTAAAACAAAACCTTTGGTAAAATTCATTATCATATGGGTCAAGGAGTACACTATTAGTTTTCTAAAATATTGATTGGTTAAAGACAGTTGGTGATTGCTTGAGAGAAGTCACATGTCAGGCAGACAAAACATATGTATCCCTCTCGTGTGTAAAATTGCCCTCCCGTGCAGTGATCATATTTCCCTCATGCAAGAACTCTTTGAGTTTATGAGACAAATTTGTTGTTCGTGCGATGGAACTCTCTGAGGTGTTCAGAGTACAAAACTCAAATGGAAGGCAGACGACAATAATAGATAGTTCAGTATTTGCAAAGCATACTTACTGTTAGAGTGTGTTTGTTCATAAGTTACTTTTTTCGTCCACATTTGCAACATTACATCAAATCGTTACCAAGGCAGAAACTGTCACTGAATAAATGTAGGCTAAACAAAGCATGGACAGTGCCTATGTTTATATTAAATTCTTTGTTTTTGAAGAAGATAGTTTTTATTGATTCTGTGTTTTGGTATAATAAACAATTAATTGCCCTGGTTGAAGGGAAATATGAATATTTGCTTGCCCGCAAAGCCCTCAGGAAATATGATTTGCCTTGGGTAAACAAATCTTCATATCTCCCTCCAACCAGGGCAATAAATGTATATTGATTGTAGCTTTTATAAAAGTGGAACTAGGCTGTTAAAACTATTTTCAAAAACTTCAAGTTTGTTTTTACTGATGAAATTTATTTATTCCTTATTTTCATGTTTGTAGATATTACAGAATTAGAGAGCCGCAGGATAAGAATACATGAAGTACTCCTCCCGGCTGTCGACATTACCGTCAGACGCAATAACATCGTCAACGATGTTATCGATGCATATAAGGAAAAACCTGACTTGGTTCATCACCATCTAACCGTTTCATTTGAAAAAGAAGAAGCTGCTGTCGATTTGGATGGTGTAACAAGGGAAATGTTTTCCTGTTTTTTTCTGTCAGTTATTGCCAAGTTTTTCTCTGGGCGTTTCCATAAAGTTCCAAGGGTGGATTCAAGGACACTATTTAATGGAACATTTCAAACAATTGGCAGAATTATTAGTCATGCCTTTGTTTTGTGTAAATACCTTCCCCCAACAATTTCTCCAATTGTATATATCCTCGCTGGTTCTGGTTTTTGTTCTGACAAGTTATTTGTAGAGTCATTTATGTTATTCATGACTGAATCGGACCAGAAGTTAGTTGAACATTTGATGGAAAATTCCAACTGGGATGGTTTGACAGCAGAATTGATAAATTTTGTTTCTTCATATGGGGGTTTTGAGACTCCAGTCCAAGGCAATTTCAAACAGATTCTTTTGGACCTGGCAAGAATGACATTGACAGTTGTCCCTTGTGTCCCAATTTCCAAACTGAAAAGTGGTATGGAATGCTACAATTTGTTATGGGAGGGTATTACTGAAGATGTGGTAAAAAGAATGCTGGAACAACACAAACCAAGTCCCTCCAAAGTTTTAAGTCTTATAGAGTTCAATTCTTCAAGTGAATCTACAGTTTTAATTGCACTAGAAGAAAGAGTCAAAAACTATTTTGAACAGTATATAAGAAGCCTGACAGATTCAGAACTTATTACATTATTGAAATTCTGGACATCATGTGATATCATATGTTTACCAAAACTATATGTAGAATTTAATTCATGTCAAGGGATTGATCGTCGACCTACAGTGAATACATGCACAGCAACATTGCAGATTAGTAGGTTTTATTTTTCTGCACAAGAATTAATTGAAGACTTCCATCTTCATTTAAATCATAGCTCGAGCAGAATGTTTGACTCAATATAATAAGATACAGTAAACTTTGATGAGTCAAAGTTCAAGGGATTGCATTCATGAAAATTTCAATATAATGAGACTGGCTTATAAACGATATGTGACAATCATATACTTTTAGTTTCAGAGGTCCTTAAGATATGTTTGACTGCTCCAATACTGTTTAAGACATTTATGGTCATAAGATCTAGTAGAAAATTGGTAATGGGACACATCAAAAGTTAAGAACTTTTAATGTTTTTATGCAAACAAATTAACAAAATTATTAGGAATTTTGTCAATAATATGAAACATCCAAAAATGTGACTCATTGAAGTTTGACTCAATGAAGTTCTACTGTATCTATAAACATTTGTAATGGCTGCCTGTGGTTTATAAATATATATATGGTTCAAGGGTTTGGAAAAAAAATTGAACCCATTTGTTAGCCAATCATGTGCTTGACGAAAAGTATTCGTCCAAAACAAAAAATTCAACAAGCATGTTTCCTTGTTTTATCACTGCAGACTCTCTTGAAATATCCGCAAAACTGAAATTTATACTATCTACTGTACGTTACATATTTTACAATATTTTGATTTTTCCTGTTGAAATTCTACAACAAACTTTTCAAATTGACTGCACTTTTATATAGACGCATAGCAAAGACCATTTATAACATAAATGGATTCAGTGTAGTGCAATTTAAAAAAAAAAAAGCATGCCATTAAAAAAAACAGAAACAAAAAAACAACAGCATGCCAAAGCCGATTTTCACTTGTCTAGACAAGTTCTTTTTCTGACCCCTAGGCCCCGTGTTACTTTTCTTTGAAGTTCAAATGCACCTATAATTATTGTTCTTTGTAGTTAGAATGCACTGGTAGATATTGCTTATTTTCTTTAAATGTTTTATGGCCAAATGAAGAGGTTTCCTAATCATATTACATTGTATTCATTTTAAGAAGATGAAGGTGCTAAGATGATCACTTAGGCTACCTCAGATTAATTCTCATTTCATTTTTTCTGAAAATAAAATCAAGGGAGGCATTTTTTATCATAGTTTTATTATCCTGAAAGCAAAGAAAGGCAACATTTCTAAATGCTGATCATCAGAATAAAATAGTGATGAATTCAATACTGCTATTCATACAAAGTTCATAATAAAAGTATGTTCAATTCTTTACAGGTTTCTTTATTTTTGTCTTTTCATGCTACACTTATGTGAAATACTTGAACAATTTCATCGAGTACATAATTTGGGTCAATTATTTCTAAAAAGTTGATATACCATACATGTAGAAAGCTGCAAGAAATTATGCAATTGCCAAAGCAAACACTATGTCCAAGAAGGCATTGATATGAGATAATCTATGATGACGTTTTTCTGTAAATCCTGTGGCTACGACCCACATAAATATTGATAAAGTCAAAGTGCAAGCTTAGATATGCATTTTCTGCAGTACTACTTATTCTTGAATTGAGGTACTATATATATAAAAATAAAATCATATATATACACACCATGAAACTTGTATTAACAAAAGTCTTTATAGGGAGGTGGTCTATATAGAGGTTGATTTGTACACGAATGGTATTGTTGAGGGTGGCAAAAAATGTCCTTATAACAAGGTGGTCCCTAAAGCAAGTTTTACTATATATATATATGCTTGATGCTTTTGCACCTATGAAAAATTCTCAATTTTGCCATCACTGATTCAACTTATCAAGTTACTTTGACTTTTTTTTTATTGTAAAAGATGTAGATGTACATGTAAAATAGTGCCATTAGTGGTGTAACAATATGTTAATACAGTGTACAAGTACAAAATATTGTATTTTATTTCTGATGATACAATATGCTGATACAAAAAATATATCAATATTTTCCAGAAAAATAAATTATGGAAGTCAAAACTATGTTTGTTCTTTATTAGTATATCAATGTTTGTGTGTGTTACCTAAGCACTATCTCAAAAAAATATTGTTTTACCTAAAATTAGTTACAAAGGAAATGAATAATTAGAAGTCTTACATTAAATTTTTTCTGTGCTTCACACTATTTCCAGTGTTAAACTGAATATTCCTACATGTAACAATATATGATGTATCATGATACATGGTGATATGCTTTTCATATTGGGATATACTTGAGTCTGACATGATATACAGCCCTTATAATAAGTAATATATCATGTAGTTTGGTGGAAAACGTGAAACCAATTAAACAGTTATCTCAGTTAAAAAAACAAACCCGAAAAGCACAATTGTGACTACAATAGGACCTAATGTCAGGCAGCATACCGACTGACACCCAGCTAGTGAGGTTACACAACCTGGCTAGCAGTTTTCCACAACTATATTCCAGTACACTTAAGACCCACACTCACGTCTTCATGAAATATTTGTCCACGTAAATTAACTTTAATATGGATAATGGAAATCAACAGTCCTAGGATATTTACAATATTATTGCAGTCTTAAACTGAAAGTTGAAATTTTCCATTGGTTTTATAGTCCAAAATAAAATTTTACTATGTATGTCTTGAAGTTACAAACATAATAACATCTCTAAAGACATCAAGTCCATGTGATGTTGAAGATCTGTTGACATCAATTGTCTCATTTAAGGTCTGAACATCATCTGCTGATAAAGGACAAGGTACTCTTGGCTTAAGATATTCTGTATCATTGAGAGAAAGGTGAAGGTTTTCAATTGCCTGCTCCACACAATCATTAGGTGGGTTCTCCACATTATGGACACTTGTATACTTCTCAGGGTCTGCAAGTAGCAAAGACTTGAACCAAAGCATGTTTGGAGTTTGGTATTGTTCTGTACGGATTTTATGATTGTTGTGAACTATCATCCATTCTTTTAAAGCAACGTCAATACGTTTTGTGAACACAAATTGTAAGGCCCATTTTTGGTTTTGGTCCGTCATGTCTAAAACTTGTTGATCCTCCATGTGACAAAACAATTTGTAATATGTTACTAAAACTTTGGTGAAAACATCCCTCCATAACCTCTCAATCCTTTGATTGTGCACTGAGGGTCCAGTCAGAAAGCTACCTCTTCCTTCACCATTAACTGTGTTCATAAATAAAGCTGTATCAGCATATTCAGTACCATGGTCAGCGCGAACTCTGCTGGGAACGCCAAATATTTTGACACTTCCTACAAAAAAGCATGCTGCAGCTTTTGAAGTGTTGAATGTTGAGGCCCTCATAAAAGGAATCAGCCTTGAATGACCATCTATGCCTCCATGAACTACAATTCCCCATCTGAAAATTATAATTAGATGATTATCAAAACTGTAATACACACCATTTTCAATAAGAATGGTTTTAGTTTATTATTCATGTTCATGAACATTAAGATTTTTTGCATGATGCTTTGGTGTGTGTTTATGTGGGTAGATAATAATGTTCTTAGTCCTGATCCAGAGATTTATTTATATCCTTTGCAGATTTAATGTTTAAAATTGTCTTTTATACATCAAAGAGGATTTTACTCGCACCAAATCTTGGGCTAAATTTTAGAAGGTCGTCATCAAAATGTAGTTTTTATTGCTTGAAAAAGATGAAAATCTGAAGATTAAATCATATTGAAAATGTTTGAAATTTTCAAATAATTATAGATGAGGCATAATCTCAGTCAATATTAAACATGGGTGACTTGAGTAAAAGAGCAAATTATGAATACATGTAATGTATACAGCTTTCTTGAAAAATATTCTAGAATACCTGCTAAGTGAATGATGTGTGTCAACATGCCAAACTGAATTGGCAGTGGGAACACTGTAGTGGCGCCGTTGTATTGTACATGACCAGCGTTTTGCAGTCCCAACTTTATCTACACGAGCTAAGCTTTCACGACATCTTTGACGCTGGACTGTGATTCCCTTGGTTTTCAAATATGATTGTACTTCAAGGACACCTGTAAAACAAGCAAAACCAAAATGTACTAAATGTAGAATAATTTGCACACTCAATTCCTACTTCATGGCATGTGAAATTTTGAAATTAACTTGGATATAAACTTTAAATTGATGGAACAATTCAAATGAACCCATCAACAATACATTGTACATGTCAGGTACTTATATACACTTCAGGGTTTTGAGGTTTATCACAGGAGTTGTTTGGATAAAGATTTTTACAGGATGCAGAATCCTACATACATTTCAAACATGTACATATCTCTCAGTCTGCCAAAAATTCAAGCCTATTCAGTCAACTAATTCTGTTCTTGTCTGTCTGTGAAATTCTTACACCTTTTCATACAAAATGAAATGACCCTTAAATACAGTTGTACTTAATTTTTTTTTCCATGCATGAGGAAAGGGTGGAGCCTAATTTTGATCTGTTATGTGGAGAAATGGAGAATAAAACTTTCCCTAAAAGTATTCAGCAGAATTTTTTCTTTTTTTTTTTTTTTTTACATTTGCAGCATTTCAGTATATTGATAAATTCGACCAAATTACATGTACTTTTGCAAGATAAATAAATGTCTTAAGCTCAGTAAAACATGTCTGTAAGGATGGTCATAGGCCATGGGCAGAAAAAGCTATTATAAACCGACCATGGACTTAACAAAGAGTTTGGTTATACAAAAAAGTTTAACAAATGTTTTCTTTTAATGGCTTTGATAAACAGGCCCCATTTATACAGGTGCTATTAAATGCAAGTCTGATTCTCTCCAGTATCGGACCATGTTCCTACGACGATAGATTTAACTTATAAGCTAGCAAGTTCTAATATTACAAAGTTACAACTATTAGTAATACTACAAAGTCAGTCTGAGTACCTGTACAGTATAACATACAGTACAAAATGTAGCGTGACAAAAGTAAGTTTCCCAAAAATGAATTTCACTGTATGTTCTTAGTTATTCTGCATTTTTTTTTATTTTGTCCACGAAATTTGGTAGACATCCAAAATAAATGAAAAGTGGCATGTTTAACCCTGAAAATCTTGGCCTAATTTTGATAATATGTTTGTTAGTTTATGTCCATAAATTACTGAAAAATCTATGATATTATTTTGATTTGACATCCAAAATAAATGAAATGTAGCATGTTTAACCTTGAAAATCTTGGCCTAATTTGAGAATGTGTTTGTTAGGTTATGTCCATAAATTACTGAAATATCTATGATATTATTTTGGAGTTAATGATTTAGAGAACAGATTCATTCATTAGCTTTGTAATAAATATCAACATACAAATAATGTCACTACTTTTACTCTCAAAATGAATAATGTATTTCTCCTTAAATAACCATTGATAGATTGCAATGGAATATGTACCTTTTTGTATTAAATGAACACTAAAATCTAAACTTTCTTTGAATGAAGTTGTGTTAAGATTGGATAAAAGACACATTCTACATCAGTACAGTAAGAATACATTGTGAAATTCATTTTTGGGAACTTATTTTTGTCATGTTACTGTGGTCACATCTAATACTACAAAATATGTCCTAATACAAGAAGATAAGTTCTAATATAATCTGTATTTACAATGGATGTTCTATGTACATGTATCCAGATGTTTAGGTTAAATCAGAAAAAGAAGCCCAGTCGCAGCAGACTGACTTACAATGTACATCTGAATGCCTATCGTTGTTCCTGGTTGATTATTAAGTTTGTTTCATTTCTATCGTCCATTTTGTTAAAAAAAACAAACAAAACTTCCAAACATATTTTGATTCCTTTCCTTGCACCATTTCGAAGGGTTTGAAGTGAACAGATCATGAACTTATCTGATTCAATTGAACGCTTTAAATGATTGCAATTTACACTTCGTAATGTAAAAGGGTTTTGAAAATAAAAAGAAAATGTGAACGGAGAGGAAACAAAATCTTCCGGAAAATTTTTACTCGCACACTGGCGACAGGTTTAGATTTTACTCACATTTCAAAATATTTTACCGAAAATGCCAGTGATTTACTCGCATTGAAGAACCCTGTTATGAAGGGGGCATAACAAAACAGTAATTCAAAACCTTGTTATAGAAATGAAAACGTTTTGGCCGAAATAAGGTAAAAGGTTGAATGGAGAAAAGGACAGAGTTACAACTATAATCCCCCATGAACCAGCCAGGGACTAACAATGAAAATAAGAATAATGACCCATTTACTATAAATTTTAAATTATTTAACATTGCTACTAATTTGGGTTATTTAATCCAGCATTTTGGTTAAATTATTATAGAAATACATTGTACATAGAAAATTTTAAAATGAATAAAACACATGAATTGCAGGGTTCTTCACCAATTTTCAAATACATGTACATGCAGTAGATCAATATGGAAGGGTATAGGCGTGAACTACATGTAGATTGTGTGTGCTAACAATTGCAGGAGAATTTTTACATTCATTTACAACTATAGCCAACAGAAACACTGTTTTAGTTGGTCAATTTGACCGTTGGCCGGCTTTTATGGAAAACCCAGGTAGAATTGAATACATATTTTGTGGGAAACACATTTTCAAGGCAAGCACCCATAAATACGATATCAGTGGCACTTATTAGCAAGTTGCTAAGAATGTGTCTTATAATTTCACATTCATACTTTGAATCCTGATGAATACATTAATGTAAAAGTGTACCTGCATTGGGATGATCTCTGTTGTATTCTGTTATAACTTTTTCCAAGTCCTCATTGTTAATTGTGGTGAAAAATGTTTTTATCTGCATGCTGTTCTCTTTCATTCTTTTGTGCAATGTATTTGCATGAATTTTCCCACCAAGAAGTCCTTTGTCTGCTATCTGTTTTACAGTGAATCCAAGATTAACTAATTCTTGCACTTTGGTCATGTCAATATCAAGTTGTTTTCTGCCCCGTCCATGAGGATTTGATGCTTTTTGGTCTACAATCATATACAAATGGACCAAATACAAATGTACATATAATATATATATATAGACATTGACTTTAGACATAAAGATCAATTTTATGAGGGAAACTCACTTTAAGGATAAGCAAAATTGTTAACATTTAATTTCATCTTCTGTTTGAATTGTCAATTAAATCTTTGAAGTTACACAATAGAAAAAAATGTCCATAATAAATAATGAAAATTTTAAAAATTTTCTGTATCATGATGGAATTTTGTTGTCACATGATAATATACATGTATGACTTCAGAATTAACTCATCAACCAATGAAAAAAAACAATGGACCCTTCTGTAAATCAATACCTTAGGAAAGTCCATGCAAATTTGTCTTTAGGGGCGAACGAGTTAATCTTAAAACATGGTTTTACATGAAATACAGTGAATGAATAATTTTGGTATATATATTGTACATATGTACACGTATTTCAAATGTAACACTAAATATTCCTAATAATAATTTTGTGATACATGATATCATATGCTTTTCATTAATATACCGTACTGTGATATACAGCAGGATGCCAAAAATATGTCCCCATTAAAACATAGTTAACATATGAAATCAAAATTTTGTAAACAAATGATTTTTACTGAGGTTAATGTTCGAGTGTACTAATTGACTCCTGAATGCTGACCAGAATTGTCCTGTATGGGCAATACCGGAACAAATTTGTTACTAGTACTTTATAAAACTTAAAAAATGTAGCCTACAACATGTATGAACACAATAAATTATTTAAATAAAAACAATGACTGCATCGTTATATATCAGTGTTCTCCCCAGGCCCATATAGCGTGGTGGTACCACCACGCTATTTTTCTCTACCACCACGCTATCTGAATCACACCCACCCTATTTTTCTCTACTACCACCCTATTTCATTTACAAATTTGACAATTATTGACAATGTTGGAGTGATTTACAGGTTAATTTGCATTCAAATATTATTTATGAATCACCTTAATGGGTAACCATGCAATAAACTACTGTGTGGGACAATTTATGTTTAGTCCTAGCTCCCCTCTTTTGGTTTTACCATTTAACACATGCTTAAGTCCCACCACCCTATCCCAAATTTCTGGCCATAGAGGCCCAAGACAATGTTTTTTCTATTATTTATTATACATGTACAATGTAATCTGCAGTTTAATAAAATCATAACTTTGTTACATTATCCCCTTTAAAATGCAAATAAAATCAAGGTCGTCCTGGTCAGCGTTCTGATCAATTTTCGATCAGGAAGCATGCCGATAATGAGAAGCCTATCAAGTTCAAGATAGATCCGGCCAAATGCTATGAGATTGATCTACTAAAACATTTAATAAATATATAATAATATAAATAGTCTATATAGATCTATGTCAGTATTAGTTACAGTGCAACGAAGAAGGTATTTTACTATTTTGACTTTTCTTACCCCTTCTCGTTGCACTGTAACTATGTCAGTACATGTATGTATAAATACATACAATTATTGGCTTTATATGTCGTTTATAACCGGAAAATTAATAAAATCTCAACATAATTTACTAATTTTCGGTTAGGCCTAATTGCATACTGGTCCCCGACCAATTCTCGCCGCCTGATTTTAGCTGCTGCACTGTGGATCTTTCAAACGTGCATATTTTCAATGAATAACATTAGTTTGAAGGGAAAACATCGTTCTAATTTCTGAACGAGTAAAACCATTAATTTCAAAAGTGTACTATGAAATTGGGATAATGTAAAATGAGGTGGCGGTACTTGGCGAGAATAGGTCCTTTGCCAGTAGGCCTACAGTACAGTATACATCTACTGATCTAGATCTAAAACGAATCCAGGACAATCTCAATCTTTTTTGACATCTTGAATTGTTTACACTTTACATGACACGAAGGACCGAAAGCTTACCATATCGATGTATTTCTGTGACTCCTGGTGCAGTGTTCTGAACGTTTGGGATGTTATCTTTAAAGTCTTTAACAGACCGAATGGCCTGCTTCAATTCATCTTCAGGGATTCCACTTTCTTCGAGTCGGGCAAGGTTGCGAAGAACATCATCTAGTTCTTTGTGAGCGGTCTCTAATTCTAGAGATTTAGCAGACAGTCGTCTCTCTATTCCTCTGAGAGAATCGTTAATCCTCTCTAACACGCTAAAAATTGTAGGATGGTGAGAGCGCTGAAGCCTGTTCATGATTTATTTACCGAGGCGTGAAAAGTGCTGATCGCTTACCGTTGCCGCCATTAAACGTAATGAGGATTTTGTGTCGAACGTTTTCATTGGACGCTGAGAAAATCTAGGTTTAACTGCGCCAAAGTCACATTAATGAGTTAATCCTAGTTTTTCTCAGTTAAAGTAGGTTTTTCTCGCGAAAAACTAGGATTAACTCATTAATGTGATTTTGGCGCAGTTAATCGTAGATTTTCTCAGTTAAACCTAGTTTTTCTCCAGTTAATGTAAATTAATGAGAAAAACCAGGATTAACTGGAGAAAATCTAGGTTTAACTGAGAAAAACTAGGATTAACTCATTAATGTGATTTTGGCGTGCCATACAGACATTACCTGAAAATAGTCCAGCAACGCCAAAAAAAAATCGCTTCAAAGGGTATTCTGATGTCTCAGATGTGCAAAATACGGCCTTACGCGACTACAGCGTAACTGTGGAGCTCTAGTGCAAATGCAGCTTGATGAGACATTTAATT
>JACSZP010010740.1:0-14304 GCA_016161895.1 Pinna nobilis
GATTCAAAATGTACTGGTATGTGAAATAATGCCCAAAGTGGCTAGCAGGAGTCAGTCTGTGTACATATTAACAAAACTATTTCACATACTGGTAAATGTTCATTGGCTAATAAAATAATCAATTGGCTAAAAAAATCTCGGTTGGCTAATTTTTTGGCTAACAATATTTTGAGCCCAGGGTGGGCCCTGCTGGTTACAAATTTTTTTCCGCTATCCTCTACAGAACCGTTGGTTTACAAATCAACCTCTATAAAAAGACCACCTCACTATAAAGACCCTTTTTCTGGTGTCCCCAAGGAGGTCGTTATATACAAATTTCACTGTACATGATCACGAAAGGATTTAACTAAGTACAATGTGAAAAGTTGAGTTCAAGAAATGTTAAAAATCAATCGCTGGAAGAGTTTGCAAATACTGTTTATTTGGAGAATAAACAGATGTTTAAAGATGTAGGCTTTCATCTCAATCATCACACCTACAATCACTCAAAGCGTGAGTCCGCACTCTGCCCTTTGTTCACCTTTGACAGTGACAAAATCGTCTGTGTGTGTATGTGTCCCTGGATGATACAGGACCTCATAGTTAACAAGAAAGAGAACCAAAATTAATCGTAGGAAATGAATAAGGCCATACAAATGTCTGACAAGGTGGTAAATAGCCGAAGAAGATTTTCATTGTTGTAGTCCTCTATCATTACAGTACTTTGGTTGGTTGAATTGGTGTTTAACATCCACTAAGAAATTGTTCACTTATACGGAGACGTAACTGTGTGCCAGTGACGGAGGACAAATTTTGCCTATCAGTATGCTTGGCACTTATCAGTTATGGCCTTAGAACAGGAAAGGTTCCTTTAACATGCCAACACCTTCTGTGACATTGGACCTACGTTTTTTTAATGTATCATCCAAAAGACAGGGACAGCCATCTGCAGAGTGGCTCAAATTCGAACCCATGACCTCATAATCTTAAGACACACATGCTGACCACTAGGTTGAAGTGGCCCCATTACAATATTTAACCCAATAAAGTTCCACGGCGCTTGAAGATAAGAAAAGTGGTGGGAAGTTATTGTGACCCAACTGAGAATCAAACTGGCGTTGGTTGTATTGTATTGTTTAACAAACTAGAATTGTCCTAACAGGACTTATATCTCCCGTGGCAGCATTTTCAAGGAACGGAGTCATGTGACCTTGACCTTGGACCTTTCAACTCCAAAATCAATAGGGATCCTCCTTGAGTCATAGGCAACCCATGTGTAAAGTATCAACATTGTAGACCCACAGATACTTGATTTACGGTGCAGAAACCATTTTCAAGGAACAAAGTCATCCTTTGACCCCAAATCAATAGGGGTCTTTCTTGAGTCATGGGCAACCCATGTGTTAAGTATCAACTTTGTAGACCCATAGGTACTTGAGTAATGGTGCAGACATACAGACAGACCGGAGGACAGTTGGACAGACATGTTGAATCCAGTATACCCCCATACAACTTTGTTGACGGGGGAGGGGGGGTATATATAATTAGCACAAATTTTGCCTATGCTCTGCTCATCGGACCATTGAGTGATGAGGGTTTTTTAACATACAGGCACCTGCTGTGACTAGACTCCTCAGTTTTTACTGTCTGTTCCAAGGAATGGCCAGTGACAAACAAATTTTAACCCAATACCTCATGACATGAGGACAAAATTGCTACAATGACGACAAGATGGCTCTACAATGAATAGTTGTACTATGACAACTTCACTGTTCGAGGTGCTGTAAACATGACTTTACACAATGATTACACTAATCATGAATTTTGAATGTGCCATCTCAACATGTGACATCATCAGGGACGATTTTTTTAAGACAATATTCTCAAATCCAAGATTAGAAATAAGTCTTCATAGTAAGCGAGATATGATCAGATATATATATATATATCTTTAGGCTTTTCTTCTACGATCATTTTCCTGAAAATTTCCTCCCGGCTACTACAATAGTTGTGTTGGCTTAGTTCAGATGTGAAATTTACGAGGAAAGTGAGCAAGATGTCAATGATAAATCTTATGGACAAGACCATAAAACATGAGGCAGTCGTCAATGATAAATCAAATTTGAAATGCATAGAGTAAAACCTTCATAATAAAGGTCGCACTCTTCAAAACTTCCATGTCATAATGCATAACAAGAAATAAATGCGTGTACTAACTTTCACAGATTTTCAAATTGAAACTATTTCACTGATATAAACTTTCACAGTTCCAATACATAACACATAAACATAAATATTAACATTTGAGTGTATTAATATTCGCAGGTGAACGTCAACTGGATTACGAATATTAATACACAACGAAAGTTTTTTGTTTTACAGTATATTAACAGGTCCCAAATGCTGTGCCATCAATATTTTTGTGTATCTTTATAAGTATCATGCATATTGTACATGTCTATAAATATCTGATTCTGAAATAGTACATAAGTATTCACATTACCTGCGTCTTCTGATGCCTGTGTACCACCGACTTCATCATCATCAGGTAAGTCTGGCAGCGGTCCGACTGATGGAAAGTCATCTTCATTTGCCTGCTCATCAAAGATGTCATCCATATCTAATGGAACAGTTTCCATAACTCAAGCTGTTAAAAATGGAGAGAGAACAAATAACTGAAATCGGTCTTTTCCAAATCACATGAAAATAAATAATGATCTCTAAAAGTTCTGGACAATGATGTCATACCTTTGTAGGGGTATGACATTAATACTGTATAACCAGTGTTTTCTGCGGTACGAAATTTTTGCGATTTGTGCAGTCAAAGGTCAACAAAACAACAGCACATGTACCTTGACAGTTCAATGGATTTCCTTGTCTTATCTATGAAGTCTGAATAACTCTGTTAACATTTGTAATAAACACAACGAGGTACTTATGAAATATATTATTCTCAACAGCACTGTTTTTAGTAGCCTATGTTAATAAGGTCACCTGCAACTGGGTGTGTTAATTGGTCGATCGTAATTTTGGAGAATCCAATATTTTTATATTTTGTGTTTTAAATTTTCGCGATTTCAGTGTAATCGCGAAATATCGCGAAAATTGGAGAGCCGCAGAAAATTCCAGTTATACGGTAATTACCCCATGACCAGAGGCTACATATAAGTGCAGCAGTCCTAATGGGATGAAGAAATCCTCCTCTGATAGAATTTTTTCTCATAACCACACAATTATTTGCAGTTCGAAGTTCAAGGTCAAGGTCATTAGGTCAAAGGTCTTGGTATCAAAATGTAGTACTTGATATGGTGAAGGTATATATGAAACATGAAAACCCCATCCCTTATACATGTACTGTAAGAGATACCTGCTTTCAGAACCAGATAAAAAGATAAAAAGATAAAGACATACAGACAAACGGTAAGATTCTCACATATGATTTCCCTCTAAAATGATATAAAGCAATACACCAAATTTTGTTTAAATCAAATAAAAACATCTCAAGCCATTTGACAGAAACAGAGAAATTACCTATTTTAAAGTCTCATAACTCTGGCAAATATTGACCGATTTTGAACATTTTTGTTCATTGTTGATATAAAGCAATACACTAAATTTTGTTCAATGCTGATGAAAAAATCTCAAGTTATTTGATGGAAATGGAAAAATGACCTGTTTTTTTTCGATTTTAAAGTCCCGTAACTCTGGCAAATATTGACGGATTTCGGTCAATATCAAACTCATCCGAGATATTGTTCAAATCTGATGAAAAGTTTTTGAGTTACCTGACGGAACCCATGCATACAGACAGACTGACCAAAAACAATATGCCCCCCGATCTTCGATCTCGAGGGGCATAAAAAACTTTGTTGAGGGGGGGGGGGGGGGGGGGGGGGGGGGTGTTGTTATAATAATTTTGAGACAAATGAAGTGTGATCAGTAAATAATTCAGATCTAAAGTAAAGTTTGATTACCACTCCCCAAATCTAACAAGTGCTCTCAAAAGTATAGGTCGAAAGATGGTAGTAATTAAGAATGCACATGTTGATAATTAATTCCTGAATATATTTCTAACCAACCAGTGAAAGTTCACATCCCTTTGATTCATCTCACAATATCAAGATCTCATATATCAATGAAATTCCACCAGTAAGTAAAACGGCATACATTTCTGAAGAACGGATTTCCAACTATTGATAACTCCCCTTAAANNATACCCCCATCCGCCACTGTGTTTTCAAACCAAATCTTGAAAATCCCATTGAGTTGCACTCGATAGTATCGCCATTGAACATATACATTGGACTTGCTACATGTGCTAAATTAGTTGATCGTTTACATTTTTCCTTTAGTTCAATGCATTCACATAATTTAGTTGATTACAAGTAAATAAAAAGTAATAAAAATAAATTAGTTGATCGTTTACATTTTTTCTTTAGTTCAATGCATTCACATAATTTAAAATGTTGCAATGCTTTTCAAATATCTTTTCAAATTGTGTTACAATGCTAAAATATCTTTAATAAACATAGTGATTCATAATAAGTTTAGTTTTCAGCTGACATCGTTAGTGAATGCAAACTCGACCTATCGTCATATTCGTTATAACGCCATATTTTGGAAAAAAAAAAGGAGGCAGTATAACAAGAGTAGACTGTATTTGCTGTTTCTTTTTTTCTTTATCAATGATGTCAGAAGAAGAATTTCTTACCTACATATGTATTTGTTTCTGTTTTCCCTTAGCACTCCTCTGACTACCACATTTCTTACATGCTTTCACTTATGTTGTTTCTAATTTCCAATGTAAATGAAATTCTTTTTATATTGGGTCAACGCCAGTCTGCAATGTCGACCACGACAATTTAATTGATTTACCCGTTAATCCTCATTAATGAGGATTACGGCACAACAATTACATAAGTATTACCTGTGTTGGGTGGCCTTGACATGCAATGTGGTCACAACTCCCCAGTGTAATGACTAAACACAAGGTACACTAGGGCTGTGTATTGACGAGAGAACTTTGATTCAATACAATACAATATTTTAACTTACAATACATGTTATATTGGATATAGAAATCATTTTGAATATTCATGCTATGATGACTTAGGAAAACAACAAAAACATGTCTTCTCTATAATTTAACTAAACAAAATTGATAGAAAGGGTTTGCCTGAACCTATAAGCACCAAATATAACAAGAATAGCTTCATCATTCAGATCTCTCACAAAATGCTCCCAGGTTCTGCGTTTGCTTGTTGACATTTTGCTTTTTGAGGATCAGCAATAAACTGGTAGTCAGCACTTTTGTGTTAATTATAAGAGATATATACCGCTCCCAACATGATCTAACCAAAATCAAGGGCCAAACTTCTATACATGTACCTGTATTCAACATTCATTGTAACAAGTATTGATACACAAATAAGTACTTATACGTATTGATATTTATCAATATATTGAATCACCCATAAGGTACCCCATGGTCAGGAATTATTTACTCTATGCAGAATAACATCAGACATAGTGGCCCAATGAATTAAAAGACTATACCTGTCTTACCCTTAGGTGACCTCAATTTATGCTTCCCAAAATGCACGCATTGATGCAGTGCCGATGTACCATTGCATACATGTAAAAAAAATTTAACCGTTTACAGAAAATTATCAAAAATATATCAAATACTGGTAAATGTTCACTGGTCAATAAAATTATGAATTGGCTAAAAAACATCTTGGTTGGCTAATGTTTTGGCTATCAATTTTCTGAGTCCAGGATGAGCCCTGCATTTATTGAAGAAAAGGGGTGGGGTTGTTTTAATTTTAGACTCAATAAATAGATCATGAAGATAATCTGCACTAACTAGACTTCCATTTGTTATTTCAACAGTTTGAATACAAATTATTGGTATGGTATTGTTGTTTAACGTTCCACTCAAGAATATTTCACTCATATGGAGACGGCACCGTGTGCCAGTGAAGGGCAACAAATTTTGCCTATGCTCGGCACTGCTTGCTGTAGAGCAGGGAGGGTTCTTGAACGTGCCAGCACCTACTGTGACACAGGGCCTCGGCAAAAGAAAGCTTATTTTATTGCAACTGGCCGTCAAATATGTCGATAATCAGTAATAACTTTGCTGAGGGACAGTAAGACATATATCTGCTGAATTTTAGTTATTGATCTTGCTTCCCCCTCAGGGTTTATAGATCCCTCTCAGATCTGAATACAGAAGGGGAATTGCCCCCTAATTTCAAAATTTCTGGAATAAATACTGTTGTTGTTGTATTGTTGTTTAACCTCCCACTAAAGAATATTTCACTAATATGGAGACGTCACAGTGTGCTAGTGAAGGCCAACAAATTTTGCCTAGGCTCTGCAGTTATGGGAGTAGAGCAGGGAGGATTCTTTAACGTGCCAACACCTACTGAGACATGGGACCCCGGTTTTTACCCTCTCATCCGAAAGAGAGGGACGGCCAACCACAGCGTGTTGCTGTGCAGATTCAAACCCGGACCCTTGGATTCGAAGTCGAACACGCTAATCACTCTGCCACGGCAGCTCCTACGCTACATTTAACACTAGGCCGACACTGATCATCAACAAGTATCGCTGTGGTCTATACAACAAGCTTAATTAAGAGAGATCTGGCAGCGTCTCAAGTCTCTTAATTCATCTTCTATCAAGGAGACCAAGAAAAACAATTTAGATTCTCATCAGCTCAGAATGGATTATTTATAGTGATAAGATGGCCTGTAAATGATGGATAAGTATAGATGTACATCTTGTGATTTTTTTGGGGTCGATTTGGGGCCGAAATTCGGCCCCTTCCTCTCATGAAAAATTGCTGTATTTTCCCAAATTTCTGTTCATATTTTCCCAATCGGAAATATAAATAAATTAAACACAAAAGGTTTAAAAAAAGTTGTAGAAATATACCTTGAAAATATCCTTGGTAGACATTTTCAAAGGGCAGAAGAAAAGAAAAATTCCACTTTAATTTGATACAGAGTCAACAAATCTTGAATTCAAACTGAAATAGATAGATTGTTGTAATTTTTTTTATTTTTGAAGACCTTCCCAATTTGTGAAAATGCCGAGAAATTTTCCCAATTGAAAAGGTACAGGCCCCTGTAAAATAAGAGTAAGAAAAACACTGACATCACAGGGACACCAAGCAAGAGTTGTCTGAAGTTCCTCGGAGGTTATACAAAAAATAGGTCAGAATCCAAGGTCAAGGTTGTAAAGTCAAAAGTCATGTCTCTAAATGAAAGACCTTTGCATGAAGTATCCATATGTGAAATATCCCAGCATCATCTTATCCCATTCAAAAGATAAAGCCCTGGTTAATGTTTAGTTTATAGGCTTTGAGGACAATTCCACCATAGGTTTGACATTAGTTCCCTAGACCATTGTCCCAACATAAATATCGGCAACAAAAAATTTAGAGAATAACCTCCCGACTTTAAACCGACTTTAAACCGTAGAAATGATTCAAGTGATTGACAAACATGGAAAGATTCATCCTCCAAATGTTACTGACTTCAAAGTAATGAAATGTGTGGCGTGAATGTGGTTTGAATGGGTAGATGCTTGAGCAGCAAAATATGTGTCAGGCTTCTGTCATTAAAGTGGCAGAGTCCAGTGTTCTCCCCAGAAATTTTGGATAACGCAGTGGTACTTAAGTGTATGTTAAACCTAAAAGGAGGGGACACACATGTAAATTACCCCACATAGTAGTTTAAAGCATGGTTACCCAGTAAGATGCATTGTACACAACATTTGTTTGTAAATTAACCTTTAAATCACACTTACTTGGTCAATAATTGCCAGATTTGTAAATGAAATAGGGTGGTGATTGAGAAAAATAGAGTGGGGGTAACTCAGATAATGTGGTGGTAGAGAAAAATAGAGTGGTGGTACCACAGCGCTATATGGGCCTGAGGAGACCACTGGAGTAATTTAAATCTGCAGCCCTTTTCTCCAAGAACCTTAAAACTCTTGTAATGTGGAGCATGGTACTCTACCCATGGAACAAACTCTCAGCCACCACCCCCCTCCCAATTACATGTACAACAAAACAAAAAGAATTGTCAACAAGAATGCAAAACAAAGCCTATCTAGAACATCAGAAATGAATAAATCAATGACTAGCAGTTATTCTAATGTTATCTCTAGTAAATGTAATGGAGTATCAACACAGCAGTGAGATATGAAGAATAACAGTGGGATATCACATACTAGGCTGAAGTCATCATCTAAAAAATGACAGCTCCATGTTCAAGATCAAATTGGTTCTGCACAGAGATTGACAGTGACCAATCATGAATCTGTATAAAGTATTTCCACTACTGTGTATGATTATGTTTATTGTGGACTTTTGCCACTACCGTAATTATCCATATCAGCATGGTGCAGATTGAGGCTACATAAGTATGATTTTGTTGTTGAGCGCCTGCACACTCAAGATCCTTTTACTCTGGTCAGTCTCAAAAGGAGACGTCACCAAATGCCACAAGGCTTTATACTTGGACCTTTTTTGGCAGTTTAAGCCATTGAGTAATGAGAGATCTTTCAACACCATAGACCATAATGGACTGATCTAAGACAATAGAAAAGAGCATACCATTTTGATACTTGGGGTTGTAATCAATTTGACAGTCTTACTACTAATCTGATGTCCATCTAAAATATGAAACTACCTTTAAAAGAAGTGTGCTGTTTTAATTTTTGAAGTAAAGACTTACTAGCCTTACATCGCGCCATGGAAAAAAAAGAACACTTGGAGTCCTAAGTCACACTAATACTATAGATACTATATGTCAATACTATCTAACCCTATAGTTATGTCAATTTGACAAATCCCACAATACTTCATAATGCAAAGTACTGGAATCAGTTGAACCTGGAAACAGGAAACCTGTCCTTTGGAAAGAGGCCTCGTTTCCCGTCATAAGAGATAAACCTGGTCCAGTGTGGGAAAGCGAACTACATGATTGATATATATCTCGATGGTCAGTTCACAAAGGAAATTTATAGACCATAGGTCATTGTCAAACATCCATTTTTCCATCACTTTTTCCGATGTCCTTGATGAGTAAGTTTTCCAAAATCTTCTCATGCAGACTGATGAAAACCTGGCGAATCATTGCTACAAATGTCTGGATAATAAATATACTGCTGCACATCAGACAAAAGACTAGCTACATGTACTGAGTAGTTGTTGTACTGTTGTTTTACTTCCCATTCAAAAATATTTCACACTGATATGGAGACGTCACTCTGTGCCGGTGAAGGGCGACAAATTTTGCCTATGCTCTGCACTACTGGCTATAGAGCAGGGAGGGTTCTTTAACATGCCAACACCTACCATGACATGGGACCTCGGTTTTTACTGTCTCATCCGAAAGACAGGGATGGCTAACAGCAGAGTAGCGTGGTGTGGATTTGAACCCCGGACTCTTCATTTTGAAGTCCAACACAATAACAACTCGGCCACGGAGGCCCCAGCTACTCACAAGTATGTAGTAAGAACAGAAAGGGGTTGGTCTTTATATAGAGGTCGATTAGTACACATATGGCACAATTGGGGATAGAAAAAAAAGGTCTTTGTGACCAGGTGATCTTTATATATATACAGAATGTTGCTAAAGCAGGTTTCACTATATATGCAATTAAAAAAAATGTTGTTGTTGTTCAAAGCTCTTGTTCTATCCACTTCTGGTGAAGTGCCACAAATACCATTATGACCATTGAGTAGAAAGACTTGTTTAATGTGCCGACACTTTCTATTATACCAGACCTCAGTTTTTACTGTCTCATATTAAAGGACTAGAACAGCAGCGTGGCGGTTATTTAAACTCGCTACCTCAAATGTTCTTTCCAGATAAATCATCCAAACCAATTATCAATCTAAGGATATACTTACCTTATTTAGTTATTAGGCTATAATACACAAAACTAGCACACTGCATGGTCAATGGGCAGATCTAGAAGGGGTGGGGGTTGAGGGGGTCCAGACCCTCCCCCCCCTTTGGAATTTGCAAAATATATACCAATATTGGTCAATTTTGTGCAGATTCTCGTTTAATAGGGTTAAGTATTTCCTTTATACAAGTTGGACCCCCACGCCGGAAAACATCAACCGCCCTGGAAAAAAATCCTGGATCCGCGCATGAGGTCTATTTAAACTCTTACATGTATCATAACTGTTCCTGTTGTTTATACTTATAGTATGAATTTTGCAAAACCACTTAGGCCTACATGTGTTTCTGCATGCTGAAATTGTGCAAGTCTTTCTGTATCTGTATGCATGTAAATATACTAAAGCAATATGTATGTAAATATACCAAAGCAATCTATCCTTCATGTATATTCAGCACTAATTGGAAGTATCTTCTCCTCCTGATGTTCAGACATGAATTAGTTACTTTTACCTCATTAGCGTCTAGACAGTATTTACAAAACTAACAATGTTTTGGTCTCAGTTCTCTTTTCTATTTTACTTATGAGTCAGTTGATGTTTGATAAGGTCCCACGTCCCCCCCCCCCCCCAAGTCCCTATAGAGTAGTCATACCACCATGCTATTTCATTTACAGGTCATTCCAATGTACTCAGTTGAAATTTTGGACAATTACCTAAAGTATGTGTGTGTGTTGGGGGAGGGGGTGCATTATAAGTAACATGTACATGTTTATGTAAATTTACTTGTGAACTGCTCTTATTTGATCAATAATTGCTGGTTATGTAAATGAAATAGGTTGGTAGGAGAGAAAAATAGAGTGGGGGTGATGCAGATAGTGAGGTGGTAAACTAAAATAGCATGGTGCTACCATGGTGATATAAGGGTCTGGGGAGAGCACCGCTGATTCAAACAGCATTTACAGGTATCTTGCAATATACCGGCAATTCTCTTCTACCACCAAATTTTAATCCCTTATCAAGACCAAATTTTAATCCCTTATCAAGAAATTAAGGATGAGCTTAGACTGATTGCTAGGAACATGTACTTATGCGTTAAATATTACTTACAATGAATTTCCATGGACTGAGAAACTATAACCTACATTGTAATATAAGATGTATGGTATGGTATTGTTGTTTAACGTCCCACTCTAGAATATTTCACTCATATGGAGACACCACCGTGTGCCAATGAAGGATTACAAATTTTACCTATGCTCAGCACTGCTGGCTGTAGAGCAGGGAGGGTTCTTTAACATGCCAATACCTACTGTGACATGGGACCTCAGTTTTTACTTCTCATCTGAAAGACAGGGACAGCCAACCGCGGAAACCTCGTACCTCTCCATCAGCAGACGACAATACTAACCACTAGGCCACAGTGGCCCCACTCATTTAAGTAAGTTCCACACGCAAATTTTCATTCACATTTCCAGTTACAACAGGTGTACTGAATATGTACTGAATTAAAACCTTTGAATTTTACATGAAATGTTCAAATGAAAGGTTTTGGATTTAGGTTACAACATCTACTTTTTAATTTCTTTCAGCTTATGTAGGAAATATTTTTGTTATGTAATTTTCTACTAGTCGAACCTGACTTCACGACAATTGTTGTAAGGTCTTCCAAGTTACCTTTCAGATAATCCTCTTTTAATCAAGTATTCCACAGAATGCCTATCATAGTTTCTGGTCAATGTAATGGTCGTGGTAATACTTTGGGAAACCATATAATATTTAAAGGCCCTACTGTCTACAAGTAAAATCCAATTACAGATTATATCATACTCACAGACCGTACAGAATTCTTTAATTCTGCTAATTCTCTTACCTAAGGAAATAGCTTAGCAGGTAGAAATTGGCAGTTACAGTTAGGCTTTATTCAAACAAACTACACATAATATTAAGACAAGAACTTAACTGCTTTTAAATCATTCAGGGAATATATCGATGACCATTTTCATAGTGTATTTAAAAATGTTGTTGCTAAACATCCCGATCAAGAATCTGTCACTCATATGGAGACATCACTGAATACTGGTGAGGGGCTTCAAATTATTTCAAATCGATGCTAGGCACTTAAAGATACATTTGGACTCATTTTTCATCTTCACAGAATTAAAAAATTGAAATATCACATTTGCACCAACATATAATTAGAGGATGTAGCTGATAAAATACAAGAAATAAGCACGCAATATATAGATATCGCCATTTAAAAAATTAAAAACGCACGATTACGGGTTGTATTCATTTCCCGCCATTTTAATAGACATGGTTGATGCCTATAAGTAGGATGAATTACACAGAGCATGGACATTTAAACGTTGATTTGACCATTTTTAATGTGTAAATCGCTTAATTATATCCATTTGTACACAATTCCGCTGTTATCTTGTGTACAACAAATTTTTGCTAAATGAATCCAAGTGTACCTTTAAGGCTACTGAGCAGTGAGGGGTCTTTAACCCTTTCAACATCACAGACCGAAATAGACTGGTCCAGAAAATAGAAAAGAGCATACCATTCTGATACTTGGGGTTGAAAGGGTTAATATGCCAACATCTACTGTGACATGGGACCTCTGTTTTTACTCTTTCATCAAAAGAATGGGAAAAGCCTGTTGGCATGTTGCCATCGCCAAAGTTGGACTACTTCATCCCCTGGTCTGAAACCAAACACTCTAACACAATAACAACATATTTTTTGTCACCATTGCTTCAATGGACCAGTTGTGATTCTGTCTCAGTATACTTAGCTCAACACTAGATGGTCAAGGGTTTGATTCTGGGCTGAGGCCATCTTCACGACTCAAGGTTCCGATTCATTTCCCTTTTCTCCACCTTGGCAGACTTAGCTCGGTTCAATATTTCCTACATTTTCCCCTCGCGGCCTATCAGAGTTATAGAACTTAAATTTGATTTTAAACAAACAATAAAATTGAGCGTTATAGCGAAGAGGTAGGATAGAAGTTTCAAATAATTATGTCAATCCTAACAGCACGTGCCAAAGAAATGATTACTGCAACACCTAGTAACACAAAATCTGATTGGCGGCTATGAATTTCTATAGCAAACAAAAGCGGGGAATTTTAAACAGGGCTAAATCCACCAAGGTGGAGATAAGGGAAACGAATCGGAACCTTGGCACACGAAGATGGACTGAGGCATGACTGGTCCCATGTCATCTAGATCAGACTAGGAACCAGGATCATGTGTCTAGGACTGGCTTACCCAACTAAAGATCCCTCAATGCATAGAGATTAAGTCTTGGGCATATGTTCATTCTGTGAAGCCTGCAATAATGTTGACATGAAACAATAAACCAAACAAAGATCTGATTTCTCAGGGTCTTAAACCATTCACCCCTGACAAATAATAGATTCTACAGTTGATCCTTTGAGGAATCTGACCATAGTACTAGTAGCTCTTGACCACTGACAGCTGAAGTTTATTAAATGATCCTTCAAATAAAACCTGTCTTGAGAGACCACCTGTTTTGAAAGAACACCTGTCTTGAGACTTGTCTTGAGACATCATTTGTCTGGAGAGACCTGCACCTGTCTTGAGAGACCACTTGTATTGAGAGATTACCTGTCTTGAAAGATCACTTGTGTTGAGAAACCACCTGTCTTTAAAGACCACCTGTCCATAGAGACCACCTGTCTTGTGATACCACTTGCTTTGAGAGACCACCTGTCTAGAGAGATTGCTCATCTTGAGTGACCTTTTAAATTTTGAAAGATCACTTGCCATTAGAAACCATCTGTCTGGAAAGACCACATTTCCAAAGCTGATTGGTTGTCTTTGACAGGTTTCACTGTACCTGTTTTAACCACATCTTACAAAACTTGACTTAACAGTTCAAGTCAATTATTTTTTCTAGAAAGTACATTTACCACAGACAGTTATCACATTTCAAATTTATTTTTATGAACATTTATTATGAGCGGTGACTCGGTACATCTATTGTAATATTTGTTAACACCGCGAAGAGTAATATTCTACGCCGATTTTCCCTTACGGCAATCAGAGAACATAATTCCTGCCACGATAAAAGTACAAACATATCGAAATACGCTTTTAATTATTTTCAGGGAACAAAACAAGTGACAAAATTTCATTAATCTCCTGTCCTACTTATTACTGAGATATATTATTAAACATTCCACATCATCTTGAAATATCTAAACGAGTATCAATGTATTGTTGCCACAAGTCTGTACGCGTAGATGATATTCTAGGCCTTATTTCATGATTGTTTCATTTATGTGTTTTGACTGAAGTAAGCTAAGATTATTTAGTAAAATATATGATTCACTTATACATATCCTTACTATCCTGTACAATCCTCATTTATAT
>JACSZP010010741.1:0-14990 GCA_016161895.1 Pinna nobilis
CCCCCAACCCCGGATCCGCATATGATGAAATATCAAGATATTTAAAGTTAAGGTGAAAGAAAGAAATTGTGATCATTGTATTTTTAGTAGAAAAGGAAGGGGATAGGCCTATGGTTGTACATTGTTTTAAATACGATTGTAATTTCGTGACGTTATGATGCACTCGGTGCAGTGACTGTTTTTTTCATTACATTAGTTTAATTCAATAATACATGTATACAATATGTAATTTGTTGTTCATGTATTCATGTAAGCGAACTATCATTCAAACTTCGATCAACAGGACACAACACACCATACCGCTACGTTTTAGGCCTATAGAAGTCTCATGACGCTGTGCAACATTGACACGTATATGTGTATCAACTATATCTTTTTATCTAATTCGGTGACCGGTAGTGATATTTTGAGGATACAACACATATGTGTGAATAATTAAATTTGAGTAAAAAAAAACCGAAAAATTCCACGACACAAATTTTCGCAGATATGCTAAATTTGGACTTCAATTTCTTCCACCCGAGTCGAAATTATCATCGATAAAATGAACTTAGGTAGCATTTATTCCCTGAATCAGCATGGGTTTTAATTCTGGGTCTTTGTAGAAGAAAAGAAGCAATTTTCATCACTTTAATCGAGAAATTACTATTTTATTCAAGAAATACTCAATATTAATGCTATTTCAGCAATAATGTCATGGCGGGAAATTTGAGGAGTGTTACCATGGAAACGAACTCTCTGACCCCACCGTTTTTGTGGATATTTTTGTTGCTTGGTTGCTATAGCATCCCTATAACAAAAAATGACGATTTTTCCACAATTATTTTTTTCTTAATAAAACTATTTTTATCTACCTTAATCGAATGAAGTATGTTTGTTTATCTCCAAAACATGAAGTCACGGATAATCTCGGATAATCTCGCCTTTACCTTTCCAGCCCTATTGTAACGTAATGGAAACCTATATAGGTTTTTGAAATGGTTCATGTTCAACACTCATGGACATTGATCAGGGATAGTTAATGTGCCAACAGGGTCCCATCTAACACCTCTGCCAATACCGAGTACTATGCGAACAATACTTTATTTCCGTATTAACGACCCATACGTGTCACATCGCAGACATCGAGAGAAATGATATATGCTAAACACGTATTTGCAACTGATCTATATACATTAAAGATGACACGATTGTCAAGTTAATGAAATATTCCAAATATCACTCAATGGCTAATTTTGTTTTAAAAAAGTTGACAATAGAAGATACCGAGGGGGCAATCAGTAATTTAAAAATTCAAAGGCAGACGAAGCCATGGCAAAATAAAAAAGAGACAACACAAACGGCTATCAACACAACAAGACGTGTTAAGTCGAAAAATAGAGTAACACGAACCCCATCAAAAACAGGGGTGAGCTCAGGTGTTCCGGATGTGTTAACATTCTTTTTATTCTGCCTGTAAATTGTATAACATGTTATCATTGAGTGAACTGAATATACATTATACAACTTGAAGGCGTAACAAATATTACATCAACAAAGCTAGACCCCTCCCCTCTTTCTATCCCTTCTTCGTTGATTTTGAAACAAAATCCCGTTATAAACAACTTCAGCCTTCATGTTTGTAGCGTGATGAATATCAAAGATAAAAAAGAAGACATAACACAATGTTCAGTATGAAATTTTAACAATGTATTCCTGCAACAATTTGTTTAATTATCATGGTTAAATCTTAACCAATTAATATTTACAGTTAAACATTTAAAATCGAATCTGTTCCAATCACATTAAGTTCTGTATGTCTATATCAGAACTTTATACAGTGAAATCTAGATAAACATACCACTTGACTGTTTATTTCACAATCATCAGATAAATTAGCTTTTGTTTGAATATGAACTTCTTCATATTCTTCATTCTTCTTTTGATCTTCATTTTCTTTTACTTAAACATCACGGTATTCTTAGCAAAGTGATTTTTAATATTTCACTGTATGGCAAATATATTTTGATAAACAATTATGATTTTATTGGCATCACAAGTAACCGAAGAGACCAATTGAATGGCACAAAATATGTCATAATTATTAAAATAAGTTCACGTGTATTTACACTGGTACTTAAAAATCCATAACAATCGAATCGACAAAGAGTGAATTTAATATTCCACAAATTATGTGCATAGATAGTTAATTCTTGCATAACTTATGCCACCACTGAGTCATTAGTTCTTGTTGGAGTTCAGGGGTGTCTAACTAACTATATTTATGCAAAATAATGGCAACAACTTTAGTTTCATAAACACAGATTAAAACCCTTTTTAGCATCAGTTGCAGCACACCTCAACTGTACTTTTAGTGTAAAACGTAAGCGCGGTAATTTGACAGTTTCATTCATTTTCTTAAAATGATAACAATGATCGTCTGTCAAGAGATGAACAATATATATGATTTCAAAGATGTTTTTACCATCCACTTATATGATGCTTAAAAACAAACTGCATGTAATACGATATACATTCACCAGAGAGATTTGCATTAAAATTCATAAAGTTTATCTCTCTGTCTCTGTCAGACGTTCTGAATGTGTATATGATTGTGCACACATATGCTTCTTTGACAGTAAAACATGTTGCACAATTGCACTGCTATTTGATCTAAAATTTTGAAAAAGTCTTGAAAGTCTTGATGTTATTCGCTTGTCATTTCACTAATTATTCAACTCGGCTAAGAATGCTTCGTCCATAAGTGCTGTAGACGACACACTTCTTCCTTCTTTATCTGCTTTTTCCTTTAGGTCTCTCTTGGCTTGGCGGTACTCCTCTTCGCCTCTCAACAATTCGCTGCAAATCAGAATTAATTCAATTATAATTCAATTATAATCGATGTCAGATTAAACACGATTTGTATATTGCAATAGCAATTCTATAATACATAATTTTTGTAAATTTTCATACTTTTGTTTGTAATACGAACGGCAAAACACAATGTTATATTAACATAGAACTTGTGAATACAAATAATCTACAGGCACGTGTGTATATCTAGATCCTAGTGTTGACTAGATGTTGTTCAAACCAGTTACGCATTTATGACTTTATCAAATATTGTATGCAAATCGAGCAACGCCATGAATGCTAAATTCATTACAGGTTAACTTAATTTTATAATCAAGGGCGATAATTCGGGAACTACTGTCCACAGAATTTGATCGTTTTTGGCTCTCTTTTGTTGAATTTAGGTCCCCAGTCAAATGCTAAATAATGCAGTGTAAGATACGTTGTCTCTTTAAAATAGTGAAAAAGTCGATGCAATGTTTTCACAGGCTAAATTTGACATTGCTTATTTCCATATGCAAACTAAGTTTTTTCTTTTTGCTTATTTCCATCTGCAAACTAAGTTTTTTCTTTTTGCTTATTTCCATATGCAAACTAAGTTTTTTCTTTTCAAAAAACAACAATGACATAACAAAACTATTCATAACTTTCTATTCCAACAAAGCTTGAAAAATAGCAACAACATCCCCATCTGAAGAGTGTAAGATTTAATCATTTGAGCAAACTTCCTCAAGTAAAAACTTGTACCTTTGCCATATTTAAAATAAAAAATAAACAACACAGAACTAAGTAAACAAGAACATGCAAATGATATCGAACTACCGTTTACATGAACATTTTCCCTCCCGTTTTATTTTCGTCTCTTTCGCCCTCTTCGTCAATGCGCAATTTTAAAACTTGGTGAATACAAAAACGGTAAATTTATCAAATGCTATTATTACGGTTCGGAGATAATTTAAAACGGGGCGAAACTGGTTGCAAGTACATTACGGCAAAATAACCTGTATACTGTGTTACATGTACATATGTGTCATGTATAAAATGACATGTTTCAGAATTTATAGGCACCTGATTAGAAATGAAATAGACAAATAAAAGAACTAAAGAAAAAAAATTAATATTCTAATTTTAGTAAGCAACAGACTGCTATATGAAAAGTGACTTTAAAGAAATAAAGCAAATATCTTAATGGCGGAGGTTAATTATATGATACCTTCCTAAAAAAGTATTCCATATTTACAAATGACATAACTTGTGCGATAATTCCACTTTCGCACACTTTTCATGAAGAATTTTATACTATGCATGGCTTAATATACCTGAAAAGGATTTTTAATATAGCAAATCGACAGGCAACACGGATGAATCAAGATGGCGTTATAAAAAATGTTCAAATTTCTTTAGACATTTTTACGATGTCATGAAGTCTGCAACGATCTTTCCTTGTGCAATGCACGTGGGTTTTAATACATGACGTCACGATCAGAAGTCGAACACACTAACCAGAGATTCATGGAATGCGTATTTCTGTAATTTGAATGTGTTGATAACGTTGAAATAGAACTACTAAGCAAATGTTTTAGTTCCTACTATAGAAGTGTTAATTTGCGCAGTATTTCTAATATAGAACAGAAGTAAAATGTTGTATTAGGCGTATTGTGTCGAGGAAGAATTATAGGAAAGATGAATTCATATATAATCTGAGTATGAATTGTCATATATTTATATAACCTTATAATGCTAAAAAGTTTAGTAAATCTACTTTCACTACATACACTTACAAGAACTTTCCACGCTCGCTTGCCAATCAAGAACGTCTCTATCGACAAATATAACGTTAAAGTATGTAAATTATTATTTAAATTTGATAGTTTTAATCAGTAAATATATTGTCTAATGTTTTTTTTTTTATTTCGATACAAGAAAAAGTATTGATCTGTTTGTATAATTTCACCCTCTAAAATACTGTAATTTTTTCTATTTTTTTCGGAAAATACAAAACCGAAATCGTGGGTCATACTACATACATTTATCAGTTAGGTTTGAGTAAAACATACTTCGGTACTCTGGTGTTGCAGTCTGCAACTAGATACCTAGATACTGATCGAACAACGTACTACAGTCTAAACTACCTTAGCAACAAACTGAACAAAATAACAATGTCTTTTCTGCAATAAATATATGGTTCCAAAATTGTTTATTACCTACATAAATCACCTGAATAAGGAGAATATCTATCATAGGTGACACCTTTTCTTCTTCGATTTGTAAGTCTCTTAAAACAGGTTAGAGTCTATATCAAATGTGTCATTTTTAAAATTCTGTTCTATTAATTTTACTTAATGTTTCTATTTTATATATCAATAACGTATGATGTGAAATTGATTACCTAAAATCAATCTGTCCATTTCTATCCTTGTCCAGTCTTTTAATTAATACTTCCAGTTGCCGGACACTAATCTGGATCCCGCTCCTCTGAAATATGAAACAGTAACTTTTAAATTCAGAATAGCACCGTAAATCCAGATATTTTCGCGGAACTTTATTTTGGCGAATGAATAGACATATACTTATTCGCGATTCTATATTTTCGCATGTGTGCATGTCAGTTTCAAAGTTAATATTGTAAGATGCATGCGAATGTCAAGTTTGCATTTTTAGCGAGAATTTTATTTCCGCGTTAATGTATTCTCGTGTAAATACGCGAAAATAAAATTATCGCGAAAAATACCGGATTTACAGTACCCGAAGTTCTTTACATTGTTGTTCTGAGTTTTAGTGACTGATCTTTTTCGAGTACTTATATCCAGAATCTGAATGTCTTAGATGAATTTTGAAAAAGTTTTGCTCAGCCAGAGCCCACTCATATTGAACTGTAATATATTGAAATCCCGCTTTACTTTGAGAAATTTAAATTTTCAGGATAAATGACTATGTTTTACTTTAATTCAGTATTATTTCAATCCAGTTATTTTGATAACCCTGTTTATTTGAAAAAAAACTTCATTTTCTTAAGTTTAGATATGGTAGATATGGCCGGGTTTGACTAGATAACTGCAGTTTGTCAGTTTGGATGTTAACGCTGAATTTATCATTTTATTTTCTTCTGATAAAAAAGCCTAAAAAACAGCTTACCTTGACACCAAGGATGAATTCATCTTTTGATATCATTTTATTTCCATCTGAATCAAATTCTTTGAATAAATCAACAAGCCTGTAGCCGGCCGCTCTAGTGTATTCCAAAAGTTTTGACATTGGGTCGCGCCTGAACTCAGCTAACGGGTCAAATGTCACAGTGTTGAAGTTGAAAATTTCACCAACCACGTTTCCTCTTTTTACAGTTAATATTCGCTCCATTTCCAATTTTTCTTGTAGTTCATGGAAATCTTTTGTCACAAGCACATCCTAAGTAAGATAAGATAAAAAGAAATTAGCTATTTTTTTCACTTACAAACATGTTATATCTTTATTGAATTACCATTAAAACTTCTGCTTAACAAATCCGTTTATTTGTGTTTTCGCTTTACGCAACACTAAACAATCGTTCAGTCAACCGGTGGCGGCCAGTTTTTATTGGTGGAGCAGAAAGCCCCATTACAAATGTACCCGAGAAGAGACCGCCTGGCGAATTTTCTCACATAATCAGTTAAGGTTCAAGCAAGGCTCGAACCCGCACCGACAAGAGGCGAGGGACTGAGTGGTTTAAAGCGCAATGCTCAACCATTCGGCCACGGAGGCCCCAAATTAATAGATCTAAAAGAGCCTCTCAACACTACCACTTTCCATTTCTCGGCTGCATTTTCCAGAAAAAAGACTAGTTCAAATGATAGCTATTTCAAAATATTCATTTAAATTGTTCTTGGTGTAGATCGAAGTTCATGGTCTGGCCAACTTTGTCAGAAGCCGATTCTCTAAATGAAAGCCCTTATCACGAGGAATCTTTATGTGAAATATCAAAGATATGGTTCAAAAGATAAAGTCCAGATTATAGTTTTGCCTACAGACGTGGCCGACGACCACAACCACAACAACGTTTGCAGCAATATCGTCACCTGTCAGATTGTTCGTCGCGGCAAGCTAAAATGAGAATGACTTCCATGCCAATATAGCAAAAGAATAAGCAAAAAGAACCAGTAAACTTACGTATTAACAATATATCGTACTTACAGTAAGGTCCAGCATCGTTATTTCACTAAGGTCATTCTTACTGACAGCGTTCAACAGTGCCAAAGGACCATCACATCCAAGTGGGTTCGAACCGGCCTGAAAAAAGAAAACCATAGTTTCAACATTGTCAACTTCACATATTTATGTAGCAATATCCCATCCTCGCCTGCATATGGAGTTTATGTCCCTCAACTGATTCGATACGCTAGAGCTTGTTCAGCTTAGTTCAGTTTACCTGATCAAGACATAGGGCTCATGGGGCGTGTGACCGGTCAACAGGGGATGTTTCCTCCTCCTAGGTACCTGATTCCACCTCTGGTTTATCCAGGGGTCAGTGTTTGCCCAACTCCTTATTCGGCAAATTTTGAAGGAATTATGCGATCATTCACTGTCCGTTGCCTTTACCTTTTTATATAATATTATATCTGAAGTAGTTCTCTATACGGCATACGATAAAATATTCTGCATGATAGCAGCCAATTATTTATCATTTTGAAGACAAAGTTTCAAATAAAGACTTTGAAATTGTGCCCGATAAAAATCTTGATAAAAAAATTGAATAAACTATGTAAATTAATTATACGTGATCGCAATGAAATTACTAAGATTATCAGACCACAATCAACGGTAAGCCGGTGCAGAATGATCGAACAAAAGTTGTCCGTGTTTATGTTAAATACTCTGCTTCCCATTACACTTGCGCTAAAACAATATCTTCATAAATTCATTGTCATTAATGAAAATGTAAGTATAAAGTACAGATTCCTCACTTCTAAAACAAAGGAGAATTGTCAAGAAATGTATAAAAACTTAGCAAAATAAATTTCACAAGTAATGATTAATATCACCAAGTTTCCATTACTTTCTAACCATAACACATTTTTCTTTATCAGTTGAATAGTTTGCGCAATGATTTTGCATGTCTGACTTCTAGTAATTGGAAAAGGGAAAGCTGACCCCAAAATTAGCTTGCTAAACTAAATATCTAAATTGCATAGAATGAATTTGTATTACGTGGATAAACATTATACAGTTTGTATGTAGTTTACTTTACGCAGCCTACATTAAATATTTTGAAAAAAAATAAAATAAAAACATAAACATATTTAATCAATAATTTCTGGTTCAGCGTTTTTACCATTAACATTCTAAGAGTATCGTTGTGCTGAAGTCCACTGGCTATGTGTTCCGCGCCTTCCTGTGTTATTCTGTTGTGGCTCAGATCTAACTCCAGCAATGTTCTGTTGTTCTTCAATGCTTTGCCAATTGCCTCGGCGCCGTCTTGTCCAAATCCATTCATTCCCAAGAGTAGCACCCGAAGACCGTAGTTTTCCTAATTGTTGAAACAATCATGGTTTAAAGGAACAATTCGCAGGTAGATAAGGAACATTTTTTACCTGAACAACAATCATATTACTATTAAATACAGGAAGATTTTAGCCAACATTTTATTTTCGCCCATTTAACCGTCATCATCAATAGGCGAATTCAAAACTGGGCAAATTCAAAAAGATTATTTTTCTTGAATAAAATAATGATGAGATTGGCGTATCTTAAAACGGGCAAAACTGTTTGCATATGAACAAGGGCGAAATAACCCTGTATACAGGGTTACATTAAGCCAACTATCATTGTCAGGACAGACTTTAAAACAAAGAATATATACATGTATTTCTAATCACGTGAAATGAATTGAAATCGTGTTTTAAGGTAAAATATTAAATATGATGCATGTCTCATTTGAATTATTAATTAATTTCTTAGATTCCAAAAATTTACAACTTGCCTGAATGCCCGAGAAATAAATTTTGCACTTACTTGAACTCCCTCTGCTATTGCAACTGCGCCCCTTGTTCGCAAGTGATTCCAGCTCAGGTCCATTGTTTCTAGAGTTTCGTTTGTGATTAGAACTTCTCTAAACCATGTAGCTGCCCGCTCCTCAAAGTTATTGTTGCTAAGAAGCAAATGTTTCACCGTAGAATTTTTCTGAAATTTATCAGATAATTTGTGAGTGTTTAAAGAGAGAACTGGTCAGATGAATTATAATATTCCACTTGATCACTTGGTTAAATTAAACATTTGGGATATGGAACATAGTAATATGGAAAATATCGCCTCATCATCCAAGGATTTATCAAACCTACTGATATGCCAATCTCAGTTTCCTAGAAACCACCTGTTGATTGCATAAGTTAACACATTTCATTTCATAAGAGAAATGGGATATTTAAAGTAACTAGTATCAAATAATATTGTCATTTGTCTATTTTTGATTGGTCATTTTAGGAGTTTGAACCTGCCTGATTTACACCAAACGACAGAAACCTAGCATGTATTTATCCATTAATCGCTGCATAAATCCGTTGAACACTGAATTTCACGAACTTCTAAAACATCGGATGTGGGATCAGGTGTCAGATAGAGACACTCCTCTTCACCGAGCATACCCATAGACAGAATTATAATTCTAATTATATTGTAATAGTCAAAAAGAATGTTTTGTTTTTATATCTTAACGACTTAACGTATTTAAATATGCAACATGAATAAAAACACGTGAAATTTATGAAACAATATAGCACTTGATAATTCTGTCTTTATAAAACAACCCCGGCAAAAATCCAAATAACGAAAAAAAAATAAATAGTTTGACAATATATGGATACTTTTAACTATCGTAACAAAAAGAGGCAATTAACAATCAAAAAGTTTTGAAAGAGTTTTGGATCAATAATACCTAAGGGAGTAACAAGGATAACTTCGGTTAATATTGTTTCTACATTTCCAATTAACAAAAGATAGGAGAAAGTTATTTCAATAATTGTCAGTAGGTCGGCTTTTTTGCTGTTCTCTTTGTTCCCACCTCGTATTATAGCAATTCAAGGGATAATAAACTGCCTGTATGTCATGGTGGTGATTAGTCAAAATTGTTCAGCAGGTAAGAACAAACAATAGGTGAAAATTGTAGTAGATTGTTCGTCTACTAAATGAGGTATCTAAGTTCGTGGTACGGTTAGTTTTAAAAATCTTTCAATAAATCAATTGCAACTACGTGTCGAACAAACGCCAATACTTCAAGCTTTTCTATCTGTAGTAGATGTAGTCTCTAGATGAGTGCAAATTTTTCGAGTGGGACGATAAATAACGTGAAGTCGATATACATAATATTGAAAACGTACAAAGCGATATTCGAAAATCTATGTCTTATTTAATTTGACAAGTCTTAAATGATAACAGACAACGTGGAAAACAACTGCAAATCCCTAACGGGATCTGACCACGTGTCTAGAGGGAGTCAGCGTCCGCTCCTGGCATGCCACACCCATTGAAATTTTCTACGGAAACCCTATGAGTGCGATAAACTCAATTTTGGTTAAAATTGTCGTTTTCTCTCTTCAACTCCGATAATATAGCCACAACAAAAGAGAGGAAAATGGTTTACTGATACATGATAATGAAATAGTTTGTGGAATGAAAAAAGAGTTATGTAAACCAAAATGCTATTTTGAATTTAAGATGTATTTTAGGTTTAGGGTATAATGTTTTAATTCAATTCAATATTTGAGTGTAGAAAAGGTCAAACACTGAGAAATTAGTTATTATTCGTCTTTGAGACAATGCACAAAGCCAATGAAAAAACAAAAGCAGATCTCTGAAATCTCAGAGGTGGGATCAGCTGCCGAGGATGAGTTAGTTGCCCTGTTGTTCACATCTGTCGTCCTTCCTAGTCAAAAAGTCACTAGATTTGTTTAAAAATATTCTTTAAGAAGGTGTCATCTGATTTTATCTTCTCTGAAAATTCTGATGAAGAGGGTATATGGAAATGTAAAACAAAGTATGCATGCCTATATTAAGAATTATACACTTATTCACAGGTTATGCATGTTAAAATGAGGGATGCAGACAAACACTAAAAGTAAAGCCAGCGGGGAACTATTTCGTTGTTATCCCGTAGAAATAATTAACATATATCTTACGAGGAGAGATCGGCATAATTTTTCTCCGCCATAGTCATCTATGTCATTTCCGGAAAGATCGATGGCGGTTATCATGTCATTTTTGTATAAAAGCTCGCTCATGGCTTCAGCACCTTGGTTACCCATTCTGTTTTCGCCTAAATACTGTAAAAATAAAACCACAAAATATAATTACAAAGGACAGAATCCTGCAAATTTGCCGTTGCCTTACTTAAGTTAACGACACATATTTTAGCAAAATTTTTCAATTATTAAGTTATATAGAATATATATATATCTTTTAAGACTCCTATGATTTCAGAAAATAGTATCCATTAATAAAACAAAATACGAAATTATATGTCTCGAAACGAGACACATAAAAAAGAACTTTGTAGTAAGATTTGAATCAATCATGACAATATCACATACAACAAATCTATCATGTTGTCATTATCATTAGTTCCATAGCTAAGTCTTATGAATTATTTCTACAACTGCATCCTTTAAATGTTTTATACATATATAAGTATATAACATATATATAGAGTTTAAGTCTACTCACCAGTTCTGTTATGTAGTAATTGTTTTTCAGCATTTTGGCTAGGTAGACCGCACCATCGCCCTCTATCCAATTACCCTCTAGATTTAACTTTTCGATTTTCTTATTTGACTGAATTGGAAAATGACGATAGAATTATTCTGTTATCATCCACAACAGCTCAGTAGTTCATATCAATCTAATTGTTTGTGTAAATATGGTAAAATAATTTTCAAAAAGAAAAAATCTAGATTGACAACTAAAGCTGTGTAAGATTTGTTTTGACAATAACATGTATAATATTTTCCTAACAGTGCAGTCATTTTCTGAAATTAAATTCAAATTTGATAAATTCCGAAAGAGTTAATTCATCTAAGCACAAGCTTCGTCATCTTCTTTTTTTCTTTCTTTTTATTTTATTTTATATATGTATTTATTCATTTTTTTATTTTTTGGTATTTTACAGAATATTCAACAAAATTCAGCAATATGATGGCTGAATCAAATTGACGAAAGCCCAAGGAATTTTACCTTTTCAAAGCATTTCATCCAAGACAGGGGGGTGCCTTTGAAATGCAAAAGAACACTCGGACACTGCTAAGAACAAAATCCTGGGCCTCCTGTTTTAATGGCCAAGTCAGGGCCGGCATTTTTGTCCGTTTACAAGGCATATTCAACTGCACATCTCTAATTGTTCTCCAAGATGAACAATGGTGTATTCATATACCGATCATTGATAGATTTTCTTCTAATTTACTCATTTTTTTTTAAACCAGAACAATTCAGATCAACAATATACCTGTAATGGCCATGCTATAGCCTTGGCACCAAGAGGACCCAGTCCGTGGAACTTCATAACAAATTCTTTGTCCTGAATATGTTCAAGGAAGTATGAAGCTGGAATTACGCCAGTACTGTTACATATATGGATGTATTTCTTCTCTCCCAATTTGTCCTGCTCAATCTCTCGCTTTTCCTCGTTGATCCATTCTACAATCGAAGAAATAATGTAAATATATAGAATCATTGACACCAAGGTACCAACAATTAGAAAGATCAGGACACAACATATAATATTCAGTGAATATTTATAGGCGGTATATTGGGGAATAATACCCATCAGAGTTAGGACCGATCTTACGATTTCTTTTTAACTGTGCATAGAGCAGGCTTACGCCTCAATATTGGGCCCACAATCTTTTATTACATTTTTAATGTTAAATATCTGCAATAAAATAATAATTATAATAATTAGTATAATCTTGTTTAATTTGGATTGTTTCGTCTTGAAATATCGATTCTATTTTGTAAATACAAATGCATTGCCCTTAAACGTAGCCAGGTAAGGTGTCTTTATATATCCCCGGTAGTACATACAATCTAACACCAATATTGGAAAAGTACAAAATGTAAACATAAAACGTCTTTGGACATATATAAGTAAATCCCTATTTTATTACAATTTGATCTACAATGTGCTCTTTTTTATACATCGATGATCAAATGAAACCCAATTAAAATGTCAAATCCTACTGTTTCGGTCGAATTTGGCTTAGTTCTGTATCGCCAATTTTCGTAGATCTAAACTCGATTGGTTGTTGCTACTTACAGATTTCATAGAATTTAATTTGTCAATAGCATTTTATGAGGTTATCTTGCGATACAGGAAACAGAAGGGACACATTAAGATGAAGTTGAACTTTATTTCGTCATAGTTAATTTCTTACCGTCAAAATCCATATCGAGGTCTGTATCGTAGTCATCTTTGGAAACTCGCCCATCTGACGGCCACATTCCATCATCACTGTCAAGATCCTCACCGAATTCTTCTTTTATAGTATCATTATCATCGTCATCATCGTCTTTAGATTTCTCGATTTCTCTACTGTTATGTGCAGGAAACTCAGTTATTAATAAACTGTCAGTCAACAAAGAGTTCAAAACAAGCATCTTATCTTCGATAGACGCATGGCTTTTACCGGAAGTGATTCTCCGGAACTTGGCACTGCCCCGCAATGAAGGCCGTTTTTTGGTAGAATGAACAGAGCAATACGAACAGCTGCTTTCTGATCGTTCACGTTCTGTTCTTTCTCCCTCGATAGGAAAGTCAGAGACATTTTCTGATACTGCCTCGGTCATCTGCAATACAATAAAAAACGTGTTGTCAAAATCGATCACACTGGGAATTAGATAGTTTTTTCTTTTAAGCGCACTTTCCTCTGATAGTGTTGCATGTCCAGCTACAATTTCGTACCCGGGCTTTCTGACCACAGTGCCCTCAAACGAAGGAAATCATATTTTAGTGCATAACTTATAAAAAGAAAATAAGCAAATTATGCGATATGCACATCAAACATGTGAAATTAATACCACACAACAAATGTATGTCTGTATATCAATCAGCAGCGCCGGTAGAGGACTAAAGAAAAGTGAAGGTAAAATGTTCAAACATATTCCATTGTATGCGGTAATACTGTCCAGCAATAAAAAAAGGGAAACGGGGAAAAGGTTTCAGTATGTACTTACTTTTAATATGATGATTGTTCCGTACATAAAATTCATTTGAACATAGCTATCTAATCATCGATAAAACGAATACAACTTTGCCACAGCGTATATTCACTCTTTTACAATTGAGGAGTCGACATAGTCTATCTATTTCTGAAGCCCTCATTTACCTTTCAACGTCAAATGGAAAGATTCTTGAAGTTTATCATTGATGAAAGTCAATAAATGGATCACCATTTAAACAATTCTCCAAAATCGTTCATTATTTAACTGTTTAGTGTGTAAATATGTATTTTTGTTGTGCTAATAATTTCTAGTTTTGTCTGCACTCATCATAAAATTATTACTATAGTGTAGCACAAAACAGTAATATGCCTGTGTGCATACATGTCATTTCATTTCGACTTTTGTTTACATTAAATGGCGAATTGTTGAACTAATCGACAAATGTGAATTGAGTTTGTAGTGATTTGATATGATAACTATAGAAAAAGAGAGATAGAATAAGATTTAGAAAAAGTTTGTGCAGAGATATATTTTTCTGATTTGTATAACATGCATGAAATTATGTAGTGCAAATGCATTATATTTATGCGAAATATTAAAGTATACATGAATAAACATTTTCTCGTTTGCAAGAAAATAAGCAGATAATAATTGTTATTTTTTTTCAAATGAAGACATAACCCGAAGAGGGATTTACATGGTTTAAATTCGGTACTTAAGACCCTTGAGCAGTGATTGTCTTTGACGAGTCCACTTACTTAATTATTAGATAAACACAATAACATGAAATATTTTTTTAGAATGATAAAAAATGTTGTTGTTGTTGCGTTGTTGTTTAATGTCCTACTCAAGAATATTTCACTCATATGGAGACGTCACCGTGTGCCGGTGAAGGGCGACAAATTTTGCCTGTGCTCGGCACTGCTGGCAGTAGAGCAGGGAGGGTTCGTTAACGTGCCAACACCTACTGTGACACGGGA
>JACSZP010010742.1:0-10472 GCA_016161895.1 Pinna nobilis
TTTGGATGAAATCGGCCCACTGGTTCTTGAGAAGAAGTCAAAAATGTAAAAAGTGAACGACGGACGACGAACGACGAACGACGAACGACGGACGACGGACAAAACGTGTTCGCAATAGGTCACCATGAGCTTTGCTCAGGTGACCTAAAAAAATCGCCATAGATTTAAAAAAAACAACTTACTGGTGATAATTAATGAATGGACGACAACAGACTATGTTGTCTGAATGTGAAAGAATCAAAGAAAATCCATTATACTTCGACCGACTAAGTGACCCTAGGTAGATTCGATATTGCTTAGATATCTAAGAAACAGACGAAATCGGTACGATTGTATATATGATAGTCATATGGATAAGATAATTGTGTGTGTTTACAGTAAATACACCTTACGTGTGATTTATTGCGAATTATAAAGGTTCATACACTGAATACGTAAAAGACATGCCGGTCCTGGGAACTTGATGATAAAATCATTCTCCAACAACAACTTTACTCATCCTCAAAAATTAGATCTACTTAAATCTAGAGAATTTTCTCAACTTGAGTAATTCCGTGGCCATAAAGAAGCTTAATGTGATTTAAAGAATATAATTTCCAAATTTAATGCTTAAGGAACTCAAGGACTGATTTTAATTGTTTTAGATTAAGATAAAAGGATTTTCATCGCGCTTGTCTTACACTATATCAAGTGAAACTTTACATGGAAACAAGTTTTGTTTGAATATAGCAATCTTACTTGAATTGACAAAAGAGCTCTCATAGACAGTACATGGGATCCCTTGCATATTTTAAGAACCATGGAAGCGGGTCAATTATATTTCATAAGTCGTTGTATGATTCGCTATTTTGAAACTTTTGCTCACTGGATTGAATCTTCACTTTGAATGAAACCTGTCTAAAACTTTCGGTTTCTGACACGAACATATTAAGATATTTCAAAAAGAAATCTTTAAAATATGTTTACGTGGCGCCTGCTTTAATCCATAAACAAACAATTCAACATTGAATAATAAAGAGAATGCCAAAAAAAAAAAGAAAAAAAATATGGCGCTAAAACATTTCGTTGTCTATGAATTGTACCAGTTTGGAAAATGGGTATATATTTTGTTTTCTCCATGTAACGAACAATGATCTAAAACTATACCGCTTGATTCTTGTGCTTTGAAAGCATCAATTCAGATTAACGTCTGAGCAACAAAGCGATATGGCATTGTACATTTAACAAATAAAATCCAATATCTAACACTCTTTTTCAATAAAATTTCATAAATCGAATCGAATCAAATTGTAGTGATTTAGCAATGAACCTATTCTTGATACGGATGTGAAAATATGTAGACAATATTGTAACTGTCGTCAACCACTTAATAAAGGCCAGGTGGCCGTAATTTGTGGGAAAGAGTGTGTTATTGATTTTATCTATACATTTTAGCTCACAATAATATAAAAATGCTGATTTCCTGCTCACAGTAAAAATAATTCCAGATAAAGACTAAGACGTTACATCTCGTCAACTTGGTTTGTGTTTCAGCGAATTCACATTGGATGAAAGATATACATGAACAAAGTTTAAAACTTAGCCGGAAACTGGTCCAGTACCAATAAGTTACTTGTCTTTATATGGTATATGAAGTTTCCTCATATGTACAGTTGAATGATAATTTACAAAAAGGAACCGTCTTTACTAAATACGTAACAAATACAACATATCAACATCCTTCATTTCTTTACAATTGATGCGCTTTCCCTGAGCGACAGGGTATGCCTGCCATGAGTCATCACAGCTTATCCCAATAGCATTTTTGATACACAAATGAGTTGAAGTTCTATAAATAACTCACACATCATAACTCCATCACACACAAGTTCTCTCCCATTATTTTCCCTCTTCGTGAAGTTTATAGTCCGTATCCCCAAAATTGAAAGCTTTGGCTATGGTGCCATTATAGGATTTGTTTTCGTCCTCTCGCAGACGATCAGTTTCGTCTCCTTCAAAGGTTGTGTTATGAAAAGACACGTCATCCGTGGGCCAGTCACGTGTCCCTGTTATAAAAGGTCGTGGAACTCGGAAAGAGAACTTTCCACTGGATCGCCTGTCAAATGAGTAGTCTGATGACGTATCGCTCTGCATGTCTCTTTTCATTGATCTAAAAGAGAACCATTGTACAAATAAGATCTACTTCCGGTATAAAATAATTTATGATATATCAGATTTTCATTATATAACATGATTCAATAAACAGCCCAGCCCCCGACGCATGCCTTCATTTGGATGCAAATAATGTGACGCTTCACCTTCCGACAAAAAATTTGTCAGGAATACATTGTATTGGCTAATATGACACACGTGTTTCAGTGATATAAACGCTTTAAACATCCAGACAATTTGCTTGAGAAATAAATTATCCTCACATATGAGCCTCCACTACATTTCGTTTAACATAACATAAACTTTTGGTATACAAATGGTAAAAAGATAATGTATAGAACACAAATTACACAATGTAGTACAAAAACCATGTGAACGTTGAATAATCTTTGAGAACAAGCAAGATTCATAAAGTTACATCAATATAGATGATTGTACATAAGATCTGTAATTAAAATCTCTCTCTCTCTCTCTCTCTCTCTCTCTCTCTCTCTCTCTCTCTCTCTCTGCTTATCTCTCTCGTAAAACATACAGATACTTACCTTCGCTTGTGCCTAATGCAAAATATTACCCCAATGATTCCAATGACTAGGCAAACAAAAGCGATGGATCCGCCGATTATGCTGCCAATCATTATTCGTATCTCTGGTAAAAGAAAAGGATAGCCTTAGTCCACGATACGTTGAAAAAATTAATGTTTTTTCGACCGCTAGTTAAAAATTAATTGTTTTGGTTTTAAACTTCACACTTCCGCCTTATTCGCGCTGACTAATAAAACAGAACAATAGCGTCCAAAAACTCCATCCATTTCAAATTTAGATCTCAAAATTAAACACATATTTCAAAATTTCAAATTTTATCACACAGATCTTTACATTTTATAAAATTCAAATTCCAAATTCAAAATTACATATATAAACAAATAAATTTAGAACAGTTCCTGATTTCAAAATTTGTTCATTTATTTTTAAATCATTTCGCTGCAACCTTCACACAATGAAGTGTTTTTTTAAAGGTTCAATTAAATTCCTCTTGCTCACATTTATTTTTTTCTTCTTTACAAGTTATGCGAAGTTTGGGTCCAAGAAGAAGTAGTTCGAATTTCATTGTTAGATGTCAAAATTTGTAAATAAGATTCAGTTTATCAGGACAGAAGTATTATTCCAACCTATCATAACAAATGCCTTCGTTCTCCCAGTTTCACTTACTTCTATTCGCTTCTGACACTGATGGGTCTGTCTCTGTCTGCATGCTTTGTCCCTCACATAAATCAGGAGACCGGAAGCCTGTAAATACGAACAAAATATCAAAGTAACTCCTCGCCTACATAAATAGATAAGTAGATAAACTGAGTCTGCGAGATTCGAATCCCATAAAAAAACGCTTGTTGCAGCTAAACTACTACATGAAGGAAAAGCCTTGTGAAACTTGCAAAGATTTGTAACGTTATTATCGATTAAATGTGTTGGTTACTTTTTCAATATTAAAGCCTTACAAAATTAATTCCTATATAATGAAATTCTCAGTATAATTTTTGAATGAGTTTGAAGATGCATAAATGCAAAAATCTTCAACTTTACAAAAGACATTTTTCTGTGTTATGTATTAACTTTTAATATAGTTTATGTCAATAAGGAGTGGATTAAAACAGTGAAATATCAGTGATATAAAAAATGTCTAACAGAACTGTGTGTGTACAGATGCATATGACTTATTGGGACATACCTGAGGTGGCTGGTGCAATTAAGTGTGACATTTTCATTCAGTGCGGACCACGACAAGTTGTAAAGAATGAAAATNNGTGAATGGGACTCAAAGTCAGCGTAATTAGCATAGAAGTCTATGGGAAAATATTTGGTGGTGTTTGTCCAATAGGTCTAGGCTATATGTAATACGAAATCTTAATCATACATGTATCTCGAGGAATTGATAATCTCATTTGAAGTAATTAATCAAACTTTATTCAAAGGGGTGAAGTAGNNATTAGCATAGAAGTCTATGGGAAAATATTTGGTGGTGTTTGTCCAATAAGGAGTAGACAGATCACTTATATGAGTAGCTTCACGTTATATTAACTTACCAGCAGGGGTACTCTCGTTGATGCACTGTCTGTAGGTCGTAAAATGGACAACCATATCAGCATCCTCCATCTTCCGCAGGCCGGGCTTACAACGACATATTCCCGCTATACAATTCTGTTCATAGTCATTATAACACTGAGAAAAGAAATTGGAGCACTTGTCGCCAAGTAACGGAAACTTCACGAACCATGACTGAACCCTTCTACATCGACAGCCTCCACTTGACACAGTATAACCCCTATCGCACGTGCACTTGCCATGACGACAGACGGTGTTTGGTCCAATGCACTGTGAAGTCCTGTCACAAGCTTCACCAAGGCGGGATACTGTCAGAAATAGAGAGTCGATAAAAGAAGAGAATACATGTACATTCGTAACTAGCTCAACAGCCACCTTATTTAGGAAGTCACCTCAATTTTATGGTCAATTTACGGTTTGCACGATGTGCTCCCTCTAAAAATCAGCATACATTCAATATTCATAAATTAAACTTAAAAATTAGGCAGTCAAATCCCTTATTTTATGAAAAGTATTTTTTTTTCACTTTCTATAGTATAATATTTCGTTGAATCATTCAGTGGTTGAAATTAGAAAAAACCAAAAGAGCTCTATCTAATATAAATCTCCCAAAGAGCTTATTCCGATAGGAAATATTAATCGTTCATTAGAATATATGCAAATCCGAAAATATGGAGTCATCAGGTGCCACGGAAAAGTAAGCAAACCCTGTAATATTCACCAGAATCTACAGTAAAACTCAAATGATATAAAAAAGGAGTAAATCTTTGTCATCAGCGGTAAGGATAATCGGTGCCAATACAGTTGAGATACCCCATTGGTATCTTCACCCTTTCATTTTATCTAACACGTTATATATTTAGTGATATGTGGAAACTTTTGATAAATTTAGATGAGCAAATAGAGGCAATGTTTAGATACAATGCAATGACAAGGATAATGGTGTTTCTTGAAATGCTATCAACTTTGATCACCTTCAGTTTACTCCATTTGCATCGAATATAATGTTTATCTGGTAATCAATTCAATATCATTTTACAAATCCGCTTATGAGCAGCATTAATCGACATAAATGTCATATTATACTTAATAATCATATCCTATGTCCCCAAAGTTGATCTAAATACATGTATAGTGTGCCACATACGTTGACTAGAATAGAAAAAGTTTCTAATATTCCATACCCAAAACGTCAAGACTTAAATTAAAGTACCACAGGATATTAAAAAAATCCAAGCCTTAATATATATCACAAGTTAGGAACGATAACATTCTCAATGTTGGCATACTACACCCGTCGCGAATGTCTCATGAAAACCCTACGAGTTCAGTAAAATGTTGAATACAGAATAAATCAAGGTAGGATTTTTAAATAAAATACGTAAAGTACGTAAAATGATACTGACGTCTTAGGCAGACCCCTTTGCTCGTGTCAGCAATGTATCCTCTCTTACATCGACATCGGTAAGAGCCGCAGCTGTCTATTTCACAATCCGAATGGGAGACGCATGGCGACACTCTGTAACAAGGCTGCCCAACAGGAACTATTAAGATAATGATACATTGAATACCTACTTACAGAATACCTCACGTATCTCACATAAAAAGCCACATAACTTTAGTTGACAGAAATTATAATAAACAACAAAGAAGTTACTAAAGAGGTCTTCTCACTCATGAGACGCGCATGTGTTAATTCGTCTTGATAGCCAATTTCTACTGCACTTAATTACTTGGGTGCTAAAAAAATGTTTGAACTATTTAAGATACGTTCACTTCAGGACTTCTAGGATCTCATCTAGCGACATTCTTGAATTATGGACCATCAAAATATGAAGCCGGAGAGAACCAGTTTTAGCCAGTGAATTTGGGGTAAAGAAGTTTTATTGTATCTGAGTGGAAATTTTCAAATGAGTACCCTATTTATCTACAAATCTTTGTACTTAAGAATAGATATGTACATGTATATTCTTATGGATACTAATATGAAGTAAGCTCCCTATAATATAACCAGTAGAGTCAAAAACGGACAAAGAATATCAACCAAGCTGTTTCCTACAAGGGAGACAACTGCAACTTATTGGAGTATAAATCAAAGATATACCTTTACCTTAATACCTGATACTTCGGAAAATATGAAGCTCTTGTAGCTGGAATTCAACGTGTTTTACAATGTATGCTTTATAGTAATTTTAATAGCAAACGAATAATTCTCACTTACACACAAAAGTAGTGGTAGCACGTGTTGACCCTAGGTGATCTCCTGTTGTCATGGATACTCCTGTAGGATTTTGCGATGAGGGCGGTCCCTCGACTGTACTTGGTACAGTTGAAGATTCGATCGGATACTCAGAGCTTCGTGATACTGTAATGTCACTAACTTTTGTAGACTGTAGTATTTCTACTGAAGTAGATGTCATATGCGAGGTTACGTCCCGTGAAGATTTTGATATTAGTATCCCTGATGAGGTAATAGTTGCATGAGAGTCAATCACTGGGGGAGACAGAGGCATCTGACTGTGGGTGACAGAATGAGGTGCTGCCGTTTTGGACAATTCTATTGTTGATTTAGAAGGATGGATAGAATGAAATAACGAACTACCAGATGAGGTAAAAGTTGAAGATGTAAGGCGGAAAGAGGTTTTGGGGCTACTGGATTGTAAAAACGGTGAATTATCTACATTTGACTGAATAGTTTGTATGTTGGCAGACGACAATTGTGCAGTTGTGAGTGATGGATGGGTAGTGGTAAATTCTGATTCTTTTTGGCTTGTAGAAAGTTTGATTTTCGACGAAGTAATTGTGGAACGCAGTGTACTGCTTAATTCTGATAAATCTATTCCACTGGAATCAATTACAGTTGACAATAAACTGCTTCCTGCTCCAGATAAGGGTATACTGGTGACCATTGTTGTCCTCATATCTACTGATGGCATAATGCTCTCGGAGGTACGGAAGTTTATCAAACTTTCTAATGACCCAGATGAAGATGTTTGTAAAACAGACGGCGATAGTGAGAGTAGAGGTGTATGTGTTGACTTCCACTCCGAGGATAAAATGTCTGGCGTCTCAGACGGCAATAACATCGCTGACGAGGAATCAATCATGTTCACAGAAGATGCACCGCCTATCAAATATTCTGAAAAATATGTGTCAATTATTGTACACATTCATTTATTGTCGTATATCCTTAATGTTTGATAGACAATGAAGGTTTCTTAACCTTGTATGAATCTAAAATAGACGGTAAACTAATTTCTAAATTCAGTTGATTCTAATCTTGTGTGTATTTTGTTTAGAAACTTGCGAATTCTTTACAGCCGAATTTTGAGAATACTGCGCTTTGAATCAGCATTGTGTGATGTAACTTCTGATTCCTATCAAATTTCGATCGTTTCTATTTTTGTTAGAAAGTTTGTAAGATTTTTGTTTGATTGTTGTGTTAGAGTTCGCACTCGACAATCTTGCTATAGAGTGAAGGTCATTTTGCATTGATGGCAGATAAAACACGGTAACAAATGTACCTAGGAAGAGACCACTTGCCTATTGTAAGTAAACTGACAATATCCCTCACATAATCAACTTAGATTCCACCGAGGCCCGAAACTGTGCCGACAAAGGGGTAAGGGACTAAATGGCTTAAAGCACAATGAGTGCACTGACCATTGTCCACGAAGGTTCCAAGTTTGTAAGAAAGCGATTACCTTGAAGTACACACATATTTGACATGAAGATGTATCTTCTAATACTCATATCTGGACGCCATCACATATAAGATTATCGAATGTGACGTAAAAATAAAATTTATACAAAATCAAGGATATTTGGAAAATATAGAAAAAAGTCGACTTAGTGACATTGGTATGCAGGATTAATAAGTCTAGTGGCATTATGTCTAAACAAATCGCAGTGTTTGTGGTATCTGAATGTAGACATACCAAAACAACACAATGACTCCAATCGTTATCTTAGATTTGACCATTTACATAACACCTGACCCCTGGTCTAATTATAGCTCATGTACGCCTCCATAGTTAAGAATGTTCTGAATTAATGTTTATGTTTAAGTGAAATGTTCCGGACAAGCTATACTGACCACAGGGTGGAAGAGCGATATATCTCAACAGAGCTCGGATTCTCGTATTCAAAATCCATATATTAGAAATAAGACATTCAACTTTCTTGGATATATTAAAAGTATCGAAAAAAGTTTCATATCGTAATGACAAATTGCAGGTTGGTCGCCTCTTGGATAATGAAGACGAAAGTAATTAAAATATCTAACGTCTTTAATACCCTTGATTTTATTAATGATGTCGTAAACATTCTGACTAGGCAATTCAACTGTGAAAAGTATATCGATTCTGAATTACTCCTAGGTGAACATAGAATTCTAGTAGAACTCGGATAATCGTCTTTACCATTTAATGCAATTAAACATGTTAAAATGCTTGTATAATTGCCATGAAATATCCTGGACTGTCTGTGAACTCCCTAATTTTCCTGAATCTATGTCTCGAATGCAAAGTTAATAAATTGATTTAGATCAAATCAGGAATGGGAATTGGTTATCGGAACAAAGATAGACAATTCTCACCTGATGCTGGGTAGAAACAATCACTTGCATTTATTGACACACCTGAAATGAAACCGATATAGATTCTCAAAACCTTAACCTGACAAAACGTCAAATTTTCCCTTTATATTGGAATTGAATCTGTTTATAAACTAGTAAAATGATTTACAAATACATTTGTAAATGAATAAGCATAACATTTTCATCTAATAACCAAGTCCAGAATCTGAACTTTTACTGAAACAATTCTCTCTTGTGTAAAAGGGAATCACCAAATTTCAAAACATGTAAGCTACCCAGATCTTGACATTACATGTCCGATTTACAATAAATTCCACTTCGGTATTTCATACCATTTTAATAAATACAAAATAAAACGTACCAATTCTAAAAGCCTTAGGTACACACTGAATAACGTTGAAAGGATAAGCGTTCATGACATCTGCGTCAGCACGCTCAAACCCCGTCTTACAGATACAGCGACCTTTGTAACATTGGAGGTTGTACAATTCTGGACATTTGATACGCTCCCCATCACAGCTCTCCCCATAAAGCGCAAAGGAAGTAGAAAACAATGGTTGAGGTTTGCAATATTTTCCGGATCGCATATACCCGTTCTGACAGACACAGTGTGTCGAGTTGCAGCGGCTGCTCAGGCCTCGACAACGTGTCGTGTTGTTACAGCTGTCTCCGAGCTCAGCGACTGTTAAAACAGAGAGAATATTGTCTTACTAAATAATATTGTATATTATATTGTAATATTGTATGTTGTATATATAACTAATATTGTCTTACTTAAACTAAAACTGAAGAAGTATCGAAGGATATACAAAAATATAAGTCCTAATGAATATAAGCTTAGACTAATAATGGTATTAACGTACAAAATACTACAAATCCCTATGGGATGAGATCAGGTGCCCGGAAGGAGTCAGCTTTTCCTGTTGGCGCGCCATATCTGTCGCAAATATTCCATGGAAAACCTACGAGTTCGTTAAAATGTCGATTTCGGTTGAGAATGTCATGACGTGCTCTTGATCTGACTAACAAAGGGTAGTCACTGTAGGCTGTAGTCCTCAAGAATATCACCCAAGAGCATTGAAAGAATGAGCGACAGAGTATAGGTTTATTGTGGCATTAGTACACCTTTAATATAGTAATAGCAAGTTCTGTACGTGTAAGTCTAGGTAGTCGCTTCACTTCGTTGGTTTGTTCTCTTGCTGTTTTCCACTCAAGAAACTTTCACTTATATGGAGACGATAACATAGAGGATCGAATATTGATTAGATTAGGTTGTCGTGTTGTATATAGGGTTTCTGACGCTTATGACCGGTCCACAGGGGATGCTTACTCCTAGGCACATGATCTCATTTCTGTATCTAGGGATCCGTGTTTACCCAACTCCTTGTTTTGCATTTCTTTTAGGAGTAATGGGATTGTTTACTGTTGTTCGTTACTTTTTCCTTCCCATATAATCAACACTACCCAGGAGAGTTGTTATTGTTAATTGTCGTGTTGTTCTGGTTGTTGTTGTAAGCAGTACGAAGTTGCTGTCCGCTATTTTTTATGCTGATTTAATTGTAGACGTTTATGACTTTTTTTTATGTGTTGTTGAAATTTTGCTCAAAAGGGATTTCGTTGTAAGT
>JACSZP010010752.1:0-13205 GCA_016161895.1 Pinna nobilis
CCCCCCCCCCCCCCCCCCCCCGGAAGAAAACCCTGGATCCGCACATGATTATCATACATTCACACCTTATATCATCTGCCTCTAAGCATATTCATGTTTTTCACAGTCAACATCCACATGTATCCTAAACTGAATATTTCTCTTAATTTCAGGAAGAACAAGTTTTTATTTTGGAAATCACCATCCGTCAAGACGAAGTTCCCACAGGCTTACGCGGTGAATTGTCACCAGGGGCAGGGGTCAAGAAAGATGCCCGTCATGACAAGAGATCACCTGGCTGTCAAATTTCGCCAGAATTGGATGGCTAAGTATCCTCTTGATACCTGCGGCAATGGTGGCATTAACCTGGACGACAGTCTCACGAGTCTTAATTGGCTACAGAACTTAAACATCATGAAAATTACATCTCCGACGCCTCCTACAAGTCCTGGGCCATGCAACAATTACTTAAATCTGGACGTCAACAAGAACATGAAGGTCAACCCTAATGCAGTGCTGAACGTTTCCTGTGCACCTCCTCAGTGTAAAATGGAGCCTAAGTTTCACTTAGCGGATCCTGCATCACCAACAACTTTGGGAGGAGATGCAATAGATTATAAAACCAATCCCTATGTTAAACCACCTTACAGTTATGCAACATTAATTTGTATGGCCATGAAAGAGACCAAAAAAAGTAAAATCACACTTTCTGCGATCTACAACTGGATTACAGATAACTTCATGTATTACAGACTGGCTGACCCAAGCTGGCAGGTTGGTACTATTCTGTCTTAAACAATTTGGATAGACATTGGCAGTCACTGTACAAAATGCTCCAATCAGTTAAAGAATTATTTCAGTGTTGCTATTTTTTGTTGATATATTTTCCAAAAGAGCATTTTTTTTATACCTACACATCCTTTATTGCCATCTACTGACTCTATACAGATACAATGTATATGTTTCTGATGGTCTTTTCTGGACACTTCAGAGAATGACTGATAATTCTTACTACATCAAGTGAGCTGTCATAGCACTATGGTATCATGTTCATCTTCAGACAATGAGGTCATGGGTTTGAGCCTTGGCAGAGGGGAAGAGTTTTTTTCCTGTCCTTTGGACAAAACAGTAAAACTTGAGGTCCCAAATTAGAAGCCACATTAAATATGCTCAATGGCAATGAGTGCCGAACAAAATAATGTAAGCCTTCACCAGCATTTGGTGATGTCTCCATATAAATGTCAAAAATCTTGAGAACATCACAAAAGCTCACAATTAATTTAGTAATTTTTCATTTGTTTATAACAAAATTTGTTTTCAAAATGTTAAAGTCAAACAGACTGTTCCAATACACAACTAATGCTATAATTCATTTTTCTTTCAGAACTCAATTCGTCATAATCTATCACTGAACAAGTGTTTTCAGAAAGTGCCTAGACGGAAAGACGAACCTGGAAAGGGGGGTTTCTGGCGGATTAATCCAGAATATAATGAAATGATTGAAAATGGAATATTTAAAAAGCGGAGAAATAGTCGTGAATCTGCGTGTACTCCTCCAGTCAAAAAGATCAAGAAAGAACAGGAAGATGGCTTCGGTTTTACATCAAATAAACAAAGTGAAAGAGTGATACATTACAATGGACAAGATGAGCAGGATCATCTTAAAGGAGATTTCAACTGGACTTCAATTCTGAACCAAGATATAGAAATTGGTGGTGTTCGAATTAAAACTGAGGACTTGTTAGATAAAAATGACGGAAGTGATTCAGGACCAATGCAAGCTATGAGTCCACCATCATCAGAGTGTAATTCTGATGATTTCAGCATTGAAGACTTTTTCTCACAAACTGATTTATCAAATGATGTGCCAATAGACTTTACAACAAATGATCCTCTTGACTTGACAATCAATGGACAACATATAACCACTCCTCAGTGGTGGGAGGATGATGGTACAAAAGGCCATATCAAAGCAGATGAAAATGGGGATAGGAGTGGTTTACACACGCCCATAGCGCCATCACCCGCAAGTGTTGATGGTGATTTAGACACTGAACATCCGTGGGCAGAAAATGGTTTTGCTGACATAGGAGATGCCTTTGATGTTGACAACTTATTTGATCTAGAAAATATCCCAAGTCCCAAACTGCAATAATACTATAATGTCAGTAATTTATTTATAATGATCTCAGTCAAACAGAAAAAAAAGAAAAGAAAAAAGTTTTAAAATTACAAAATGGCTAAAAAAGATGTGTGGAATTTTCTTATTTGGGTTTTGTTTACTTGCTTTTGGAAACAAATGGAATAGGAGTATAGATAATGCTTGTTATATACATCCACAAAAGCACAATATATTCTAATTTGTTGGTTAAGAACTAGATTATACCTATGTGCTATGTCTGAGGTAATTTATAAAAAATTTCATTTTTTGAAAGTGAGTTTCAATAGACATTTCACATCAATATTTATTATATATATACATGTATAGAAGATTTGTATAAAGTTGCCAGAATAAGGTGTAGCAATAAGTCTATGACTTCATTACAAAGTTGAGGACATTATTTCACCTTTTTATTTATATTGAGGTATGTGTGCTTGAATCATTTGTTTCTAATGTTATTATTTTTTTGTGTCTGCGAGTGTGGCAGAGTGAAGCATTGTATCATTATTTTGGCTTTATTGGGTGGTCAGTCTACGGCCAGTAGCGTTCCTGTGGCTAATCCTCTCAGTTTGGTTTTGTTGATGTTTACTATACTTTTAGTACAATTTTCTGTTGGCTTAATTTTACATTGGTTTATGGCTAGATGTATTTGATATATAGCATACCAGAACTTTATAAAACATCAAAGCTTTGTTTTGTACAGATACAGTATTCATGTGATTATTTCGAGTTTTGTACATTTCACAAGACATGTATGCTATACGATAATAATGTACACATACTGAAAACTAGAAGCAAAATAGCTGTGCACATACACCAGCTAGGAAAAAACAAGTGCACAGACAATGGCTAAATAGTAGTGCACAACCAATAGTGAAGCAATAGTGTTCACATAGTAGCAAAGCAGGGGTAATCAATTTGTTGAGAGTGTAACTTAATTTTTATGTTAGTGAATAACTGTAAAATCAATATAAAAGCTACTTTTTACAAAAATTCAAAGTATCATCAACTTTACTTTAAATTCTCAAATTCAATAATTTAAATTGAACTTTATAGTTGCAACCTATTTATAAAATACATGGTAGAGAATGTACCATGCTCAACTGTACATGTCTGTAATTTACCAAACTAAAGCAATCACTGAAAAAAAAGAGCAACTGAAGTTATGCAAGTTTTGGAACTGATTTTGCTTTTAATTTGTAAAATTTCAGAGAGCAACTGAAGTTTTGCAAGTTTTGGAACTGATTTCGCTTTTAATTTGTAAAATTTCAGTGCAGTATGATAAACCAATGAAACAGAAAATTGTTGTTACTAAATTGTATATATAGCGTACTTGTTGTCCACAGTATTACATGTATCTGAACATTGTAGGGATATGTGGACCTGTGATACTCTATACCATGGACTTTTATTTTCATATCACTTTTATCCTGATATACATCATTTATCATACACTTGCTCTGACCTACTTTCTGTAGATGGACAGGTAATTAAGGTATTCACACTTTATATGTGCTTATTACCTTATTTTACCTTCCCTTCGTAGAGAGTAGGTGAGAGATATTTGGACTTTCCAATATTACCACCAGTATTATACTTGAACTCATTATCATAACATACGCTATGATCTTTGTCAGAGTCTATTTATTTTAAAAGAAAAAAATAAATGAATTTTTAAAGGTTACTGAATCTTTGTTGTTTCCTAGCTACTATACTACCGGTATTTGTAGACAAGATGAGAGATAGTTGTGTGGGACACTGATAATGTTAGACATCTGGGACACATGAGCTCACTTCTCTATGAATAGTATAAAGCTGTGTCTAAAGAAGTATTAGAATCAGTTATTGTCTGTATGTGTGTACATCCCTGATATAGAAACGTACAGCTATGCCCTATGCTCCCCAAGAGCAACTTTAATCGAGGCAAACTTAAAATTTCTGAATGACCTTGATCTTCGACCTTGGGTCAAGGTCAGTGAACACCTGTTTGTCATGAGTAACATTTGTGTGAATTATGATCCAGGTCACTCAATACTGGAAAGAGATATGAGTAAAATCAGATTTTAAGTCCTAAGTGCCTAATGACCTTGACCTTTGACCATGTGACAAGGTGGGCTGCAAGCCAGGATCATGGGAATTATATTTTGTAAGTACATGTATGACCTAATTACATGAATGGGTTTAGGAGATATGGTTCCGGACAGACAGACAAAGAGGTGATTATATGCTCCCCCAAATATTTTTGGGAGCATTAAAAACATTCTATGACCTTATAGCATTCAACCATACCAAAATATTAAAGCTGTAGCTCCAGGATTAAGATACAAGCCATATACAGTATCTATTTTTCAAAAGACAGGGTTAAATTAATGTGCCCGAAGATATATTGTGTTGGTGATTGTACATCGATCATGACAATACTTAAACTACATTCTTCAGAAAAAATTGTCTGCAGATGTACAGAACTTGAAGTCATAATTGATTATAGGGTTATTCTAGAAAAAAAATATCCAAGAGTTCTTTCAGCTTGCTATCAAATAATTAAAATGCATATTTTTGTGCACCTGTAATCAATTTTAATTTGAAACACTGCCAGATTTGTAAAAGCTCTGTCCATGCTACAAGTCTACATGCCCTGAATAACACAATATCAATGCTGACAATCAGCAGTTATGCTCCAGAAATTCATAAATAAAATCATACACCTATCTTTGTTTAATTAAATCCCGGCTTCTTTATGAATGAAAAGATGTAGACTGATAATGGCCACAAACATATTTATATGCATGTGAATTGGTTAAAGGTTAAACCTGGCCAAGTAGAACCATCATAGTATGATATCCAGCAGATTGACATCTGGTGATATCTGGCAAGAGATACTGATCAGTTACAAGATGGCAGACAAACAGATAAACACAGGGATAAACATGGTCAGATAGAACCATCAGAGTATAATATCAATATCTGATATCTAGTGATATCTGGTAAGAGATATTGATCTGGTGTAAGATAGCAGACAAACATGAACACAGATAAATAGACAGAACCACCATAGTATGATATCAATGTGCCTGATATCTAATGATATCTGGCAAGAGAAACTGATCTGTTATATGTTGGCAGATAATCAGGGATAAACATAGTCAGACAGAACCATCAGAGTATAATATCAAAATGTCTGATATCTAGTGACATCTGGTAAGAGATATTGATCTTTTCTTATACGACAGAAACAAAACTATAGAAGGTAAAACATGGTTAAACGAAACCAGCATATGATATCAGAAGTGCTGATTTCAACAATGTAGCTATATCTGGTAAGAGATACTGATCTGTTATACAAAATGTAGTATGACAGAGAAACAAATGTACATAAGGTTATATAGGAGCAGATGATACAAGGATGGCTGACAAATAAACACAGAAAAGGTAAAACATGGTTTTGCAGGCAAATATTTCATAGTGATATCTGGATGACTGATATCTGTGGATATCTGGTTTTGGGGAATGATCTGATACAAAGTGGCAGACAAAACAAACGAGGTTTTTACCATGATACTGAGTAGGAAGTGATCAAGCTAATTTAAATGGTTCAAAGTCTTCACCATTCCTAAAATGCTGAAGGGTAATACACTGAAAGACATTGGTGATGTTACATGTATATATACCAGCATTATAAGTTTTTGTAATTCATAGGGACATCTTTTTTGGGTTACAAAATCACCATCTGATATCAGCATCTAATAATGAGTCAAATAGACAATAATATTTTTCTGATACATGTACAGGTACATGCAGACTTTTAGTAGTCTTCTATAACAGAGGCAGATAAAGTCTACCTTGTTGACTGTGCAAAGTTAATTCAAATACATGTACTATAGGACTTGATTGAAAGTAACTTCACAGTCTTTGGAAATGCCTGGTGAAATACATGTAGTTCTTTATCAATCTTCTTGAATAAATCATGGTTGGTATTGATTCAGAATCCATTGCTTTATTTACTCACTCAACATGCTGATTGATATTCTGAGTGGCATAATGTGATCAGTCAATTTGATGACCACAGCAGATAAGATAATACGTTATAACAATGATACTCGCAACTACTTGACCACGACACATTATCTTTGTCCGTAATTGTTCATCGTTTGAAGTGACTGCGAATTATCGCATTTTCTGTCACTTTGATTATCGACCATTTTTAGATGGTTCCACTACCTGACCACAAACTATTAACTGTTCTGATATTTGCTGATAATTTTGTTGTAGTGATAAACTTGACGTTCAGTTAAAAATTACACAACACATTTTCTTCTTACAAAGAGTCTTATCTGTTGTAAACAACTTATGTAGTGTTATATCAGGCCTTCAATTCATTTTTATTTTTCACAAAAACTTTTAAAACCGTTTCAAAGACAAGTCCATTCACATTTTTCTCCATTTACCAGTAATCAATCTATGATCAATGGTAAATTCCAATAAACCCATCTGAGTAAAAAGGATATAAAGAAAAAAAATATATTAACATACTCAAATTTATTAGTGACGTACAGAGAAAACTCAGATATACATGTATACAAGTACATGTATCACAAGAAGCACATGCATGTACCGATAGACCTATACTTTCTTTTTCAGAGTAGCCTGTGTTTGTCGACAATCTCATATATATATACCGGTAGTATTTCATTTATTTAGTCTTTTTGCTGTAGTATTTTTTTTTATTTATTACTACACTTAAACAATGACTTGTGTCTTCTGCGTTTCATTTTGAACTTTCACTGAGGTTACCTTAAGTACTGCTGCGACAATGTCATCTGTATGTGTGTATCGTATGTTTAACATACGATATAGTTATAGTAAGAATTTCCTACGTGCTAAAACACAATGGATACATAATCTTCTCTCCCTATAAGACATTAATCAGACTTAATTCAATCCCATTCAAGTCCATGGGATAGAGGAAAATAAAGATCTTTGTGAGGACAAACAATAAGGCTTTTTATTTATTAGTAAGATTTTGTGATTCATATGATCCTAACACTGTCATGGCCAAATGAGCATTTGTTTATTAATATGTTGGTGGGGGTAAGCTTTCATGGTTCAGGTATCCCAATAATAAGACTAATAACCCGGCCCTTTAACTACACAATAAACAAGATCTAGTATTTTGTAACAACCATTTTCATACTTAGTAGCTTGTACACATCAGATTTTAAATATTGATTCAGTCATTCAAGAAGAGATTGCTTTTTACTGTAACGGGAATTCAGCAATGTCCACACTGACAGGTTAAAAGTAGATCAACGATTTAATATATTGACTATAGATGACCCAGATCTACTGAAGCAATGCAAAAGCTCTGTTGGAACCAGAAAATCCTGATTATAATCTACTAATTCATGCTGTGGTAGTGGAAGGTGAGAATTTATAATCCCCCCTACACTACTTATCATGTCTCAGCTTGACATGCAGACCAGGTACAATGTACATGTTGTAATTAAATGCTTGTTGGTCAGGGCAGTAGAAAGCTGTAAAAGTGCAATTATAAATACAATACTTAACTGAGAGTGGGGTGAAACACTCCTGTTCTACAAGTACAGACAAATAATGAACAAATTTAGAAGGAAATATAAAAGAAAACACATTTCTGAAGAAAAAAAATTTGTATATACACTTGAAGTTGTCTTATATTGTTTATTATTTCACTTTTATCTCATCTATATGTACATGTATTCTCAAACATCTTTGCATGACTCTGACCTTTTGTATGAAAATGGTATATTTACATACTTAGTTAAAAGTACAAACCAATGTCCTGAATGAACTTTATGGGTCACCTTCATTAGGATGTCAATATTTTGACATTATATGTGTACTCTGACATGCTGGTTTTCTAATGATAAAAATACATCATCTGTATTATTTAAGTGCACAAACTTAGGAGTATGTTACCTAGAAAAATGACAGTAAAACTTGCTTAAGGGACCATCTGTAAAGAACACCTGGTCACAAAGACCTTTATTGCTGTTCAAAATAGGATCATTTGTGTACCAATCAACCTCTATATAAAGACCATCTCTCTATAAAGACCAGTTTTCTCATGACACTGAGGAGGTTGTTATATACACATTTCAGTACATGCAAAGAATTTCCTTAGTCTACTAAAGAGACAATCTACATACAAAATCCCATCTTTCTTATTGTTGTGGTACAACATGATATGTAATGCATTTTGACTAGTATAAAACCAGTAAAGTGTAGAATCTACAATAATATATTGATTTTCAGAAAAATAGAACACTGGTATATTGGGACATCAAATCACATCAGATCAAATCATTATTCACTATGTTATACTGGTAGTATAATGTTTAGGGTAGATATAGACAATAAAACACATTTAAAAACTCAAGGTTTATACTGAATTAATGATGTCTTTTATTCTCCCTCCCCTATTTGATTATGCCAGGTTAAACAGATCAAGATAAAATAATTACATGTACATATGCAAGAAGGTACACTGTAAATTCAATAAATCAAATAGCATGTCCCTGTAGTACCTCCTCATGTAGATAACATGCAGAATTACTGGAATGTCCCTTTATTTGATCTTCATGTCTGAGTAACTCTTAATATAGAATATCAATGCTTCAACCAGCCTATTGATAGGCCTATAATTCACCCCGTGCGTAGAGTCCTTCAGCTCTGTAAGGGCATATCACCGTCAGTATTGGTACTGGAGTACCCTGTTAACAACACTCCCCTGGTTGTGGAAGAGGCAATATTTATACACAGGTTATCAGATGTTGAACGAAAGTATATCTGGCATCACATCATATACACTTGTGTGCTCCTTAAACATACATGCACCTTATATGAAGGTCATCTTGAACCTTCATACTCTGGCCAATACATTCTACTTTAAAATGACCTTTAAACTTCTATCTACCCTTTGTATGTACATGTATGGCAGTTATATTGATATTTACTGATAGTTCTGATGAAAATTTGGTCTTGTTCAGTTAAACACAATTTGATTTGTCTCATTGTAATTAAATCCGCAATACTTCGGCGCTTTTGAGTGATATCATATAGAACAATTAATTGTAAGTATTTCAGGTGTCTACAAAACATTAAAAATGCTTACAGTGAAACTTGTATATAACAACCCTTAAGGAAAAGAAGAAAACTAGCCTTTAAAGGAAGGTGGTCTTTAATTAGAGGTTGATTGTACAGAAAAGTTACCATTGGAGAGAGCAAAAATCTGTCTTTATGACCAGGTGGTCCTTATATACAGGTGGTTGCTAAAGCAGATTTGACTGTATGTACTTAATATTTAATTCATGAAACATATTTTGTATAGACACATTTTGTTACTTGACCATTTCAAACCCAAGTATACAAATGGTATGCTCTTTTTCTTTGTCTTAGACCAGTTCATTACAGTCTCTGGTGTTGAAAGGGTTAACTTTTATCATATGACAATTTTATTCTACAAATCATCTCCTATACAGGAGAGTCAGCATAGCTCTATGTTACCATGTTCACCTACAGACTGTGAGGTCCTGTGTTAGAGCCTATTTAGGAGAATAAAGTGGCCAGCTCTTCCTACCCTTTGGACGAGGCAGTAGAAACTGAGGTCCTGTGTCACAGTCGGTGTCCGCACATTAAAGCAGCCTCACTGCTCAAGGCCCAAAGTGCCAAGGATAGGCCAGAATGATAATCTTGAGTTAGACGTTAAATAACAACACAACAACAAAAGTCCCCTGCTCTGATCCTCACATACATGTCTGATTAAAATCAAATGTTATGCAATATGACATCAAGTTCCCCTCTATGCTTTACCTGTTCAAACTTGACAATATCAATCTACCTAGCCNNATTCAACTGTTCTGATTTAATCTTATGTATTCTGATACATGCAGTAGGAATAATCAAGTCTCCTAGAAGACCTATGGTTGGTTGGTTGTATTGTTGTTTAACAAGAACTCAAGAATCTTTCAATAATATGGAAACACCACTTTGTGCTGGTGAAGGGCAAAAGAATTTTTCCTACGCTTGGCACTTATGGCCGTAGGGCAGGGAGGGTTTCTTTATATGCCAACATCTACTGTGACACGGAACCTCCGTTTTAACTGTCTCATCCAAAAGACAAAGACAGCCAACCACAGTGCAGCTTGGATTCAAACCCATACCTCCACGATCTGAGTGCAAATATGCTAACCACTATGCCATGGTGGCCCAGTGGATCTATGACAAATACCTGCAATACAAACATACCTGGTGGTCTCAATATCTATGTGTACATTCTAACATTGATCATATGCTTAAGTGCACTAGTGACGGAATTATTAAAGCTTGATTTGCGGTAAATATCCATTTCAATAAATCTAACTTCCAAAGTATTGCTACAAAGTAAAACACCTAGATTACCCATTGTGCTTTTAATATGATGTTGATTTCATTCAACACAGAGATTAAATTTGAAATTGCGTCTGTTATGATACAAAGTACTCACTGGACCAAAAGATATCCCGTTATGTAATTTGAGCTTGCATGCATTTATTGAAGCAAATTTTTGCAAAAGCATTATTGAAGTTAATCTCTTCCATTTGTAGCTAACAAATGACACTTTGATAAAATGTTACATCCACTGTTTGAATTTCAATCATAATGAATATACGAAGAAATATCAATTTTTTCTTAAAAATTCTGAATAAAACAAAACAGTTTTGATAAATACCAGGCAAAGAGGAGAAATACATATTTATCTAGTCCTAAAATTAATGGTCATAAGACTACTGACTGGTATGAGGTCTGACCTAAAATGACACTAACAAAAGAAATATTGGGGCATATTCGTAAGAACATTCAGAGTGTGCAGGAGGTCCAAGGTTCAAATCTTAGCCACAACAACCTAATTAAATAATAAACATCCTGTATCACCTGATTGATTGCCTAGTGCCAGGCATCATCAGTAAAAGGTGTGAAGTGTTCAGATTGGACCTTAAAAACAGAGGCTCCAAATAACTGTAGGTGCTGGCACCATACAGACCCTCACTGCTCAGTATCCTTAAGTGCTGCACTTAGACCAAAATTTGAAGCCCTTCAAGTCTCAACATAGGTGAAAGAATCCTATATTGGACGCTTTAATAGCAGGATAATGACAACAACAATACATATGTAGCAAAATTGATGTCACTATCTAGATCACAGGCAATCATTTCACCACAGACACCAGTCAGTAACATGTAGTTATCATAAAAATCCTGGAAGTCCTAGTTCACAAACAAGCAAAAAACTTGGACCCCCTAGTTCACAGACAAGCAAAAACCCAGGAACCCCTAGGTCACAGACAAGCAATAACTCTGGACCCCCTAGTTCACAGACGAGCAAAAACCCAGGACCTCTAGTTACAAATGACCACTTTCCCATATACACTAGTCATCATACAAACACAGGATCCCTCCTTTCAGATCAACACTTTACCTCAGAAACTGCTCATTTAGTCATTATACAAACCTGGGACCCCCAGGTTCACAGGCGTGAACTTTACCACAGACACTAGTCAGTATGGATTTCATGACAAAGTATAAATCAAATACTGTACAAAAATGTTGGTGCAATCTTAAAACACAAAATTATAACTCCCAAACTTTCTTGTTTCACATATGACAATTTATTCTACAAGACATATTTATTTGTCACATTAACTCTTTCTCATCACTCAGTGTTGTCCTAACTTGACTTGGAACACCCTCACACATACGTAGTTCTGTAAATTGACCGCTACAACATAATGACAGTTTAAGACATCTCCAGCTGACACATGTAATCAATGATTAAAAACATCTGACTCAGCTTTGGATATGAACACATTTAAATTCCAATATTTCCTTAATGTACTGTCCAAATGACAACACGTTTACCTTGGTAGCATACACACTGTAAATTATTTACTCCACCCATTTCAACAATAAGCCTTATGTAATCTGTAAAGTAGACTTTTCACACTTCTGTCACAGACCATGAATCAGCCATGTCCACACTCTGTGTTTGTTTTGATGTTTCTGTTTATGTATACATCTCCATAGCATAGAAAGGGAGATAACTCCCACTCTTCACAGCTATGTTCTGGGAGTTTATCTCAACACTATAACTATCGCTGCCATAAACTGTCCAGTAAAATCTTCTGCTATCTGAAAAATATACATAAAATGGACATAATCAAATGGATTCTGATGTACATGTATAAGCAAAAGAAAAATAACTTAAGGTCATGATAACAGATTATAAAGACTTGCCAACCTTTAAACATTTTCATGGGAGAGATTTTTCAATCTTATAGGAAAGACTCTAAATTTTACTAAGAATTAATAGGAAATTCTTTTTTTTACAGGGAGAGACACATTTTTTTCATAAGAAATCATCAAATTTTTAAGTCAAAAATAGGGATTCTCCCTACTTATGGGGGACACCTTGCTGGCAAGTATGATTACAGGTACATGTACATTTGTGTATTAATACTTTGACAATCATGATGTGGCACACAGTGCTCCAGATAATTGTTCAGGTACAGAGTATCAGGACTCCCACAATTTGAATCTTAAGGGTAGATCGGGGTTTTGATTTAGTAGTGAAAGTTATTATTTTTTTCAGCAGGAATTTATGAAATGCACGTAGAATGTTTGTTGACTATTATTGTAAAAATAAAACACAAAGCTAAAGTTTTTGTTCATTGATGCATCATGAACGCATTTAAACTAATGGTATTCATTCTTATGAACAACGTTTATTTCATGGTTTGATGATCTGGATGGCAATATTAGGTACACATACAAATGCTCAAACATCAAACGGTAAATGGAATAATGATTGCGTAACATGTACACATAAATTCAATTTTTAATGCATAATTCATCAATTCAAATACCGTAGCTAAAACATGCAGCTTACCCGCAGTACTGATCAGACAACATGAAAATACAGTGGAACCTCGCCTAAAGACCACCTCGCTTAGGAGACCACCTTACTATTAAGACCATAAAATTCAGTCTGTTTA